>BQNB010024707.1:10509-35007 GCA_026074375.1 Tanacetum coccineum
GTCCTGGAAGCCCATCTCTTATTGGCTTCCCTTCCATAATAAAGTTGTGGTAATTTTGGATAAGATTTGAGTGCAATGAGAGCCTTTGAGGTGACGTTTTCTTTGCTGAGATGGCACATAGTACTCGAATCTTTCAGCCACGCTATCAATTAGAATTTACCCTTTGATTTTGACGGGAAATTGATTGAAGAAGATGATAAACAGTAAAAAGGGATTCGCGCCCTTTTTAACTGTATATATCTTTGTTTGACCCAGGGATTTGGGGGTTTGACTTGGGCCCGAGTATAAAAGGATTGGGCCACAGGCTTGGTTATAAAAAAGGGTTAAATGGGTTAATGATTTTGGTTTATTATAAGGAGATAACGACCGTTATCTCTTAAGTATAAAAGAGATAACGGTGTTAGGGTTTTAGGGATTTTTGGTGAAATTGGTTTTAACGTTAAGGATCATTTGGGTATTTTAAGGGTTTTGGCATTTTGTGGGCTGACCATTGTTGACTATTTGGCCTTTTTGCTATCAAATTCCCGGCTCTTGTGCATTCTTTCCATTCTCGTGTTCGTGTTTGTCCGACTTTGACCGTTTTCTTGTGATATTTGCATTATCCGTACCTACACATACACAAACAACAAAATACACAAATACAAGTATATTTTTGCACATCTTAATCATTTAAAGGTTATTTTTGGTGTAAAAAGGATATGTGATTTCTCACATATCAAAATTCCCCAAACTAAGTTATTATCGTGTCCTCACGCAATATTATATGCTCTAAAACCGAATACCTCAGAACTTCCCCAAACTAAATCTTTGAAAAGTAGCAAAGAATTTTATGGGGAGAGTTTAAGAAATCACAAGCTTTAAAACACCTCATTTTCCCTTTTTTAAAACGTTTTCCATTTTTTTTAGAAAACTTTAATTAGAATATTCCGACTTTCATTATTTCCATAACTGTTAGGGATCATAGAACAAGATGCATTTCGATCTGAGAATGCCCAAAAAAAAAATTCATCGTCCCCGACTTTTCACTTATCCAAACCAAGCTTAAAACGAAATCACAGTTAAATAACAGTAAAGATGCTAACACTACTCATATTTGCAACTTGTGAACTTTTCACTCCCGACAATTATTATATCTTAGGTGAATGTGCTATTTTGAATTTCAACCGTGGATCAACGTTTTGCAAAATTCTATGCTTCATGTTCCACCCGAGAATAATGAGTTTGAAGGCGAGATCATCCCATGTAGCGACTTTCGTCTCGGCACATCCCAACCTTGCGGCTAAGTGACCAGGCTTTTGACACCCCACAGAGACTAGTATCGGGACTCACGGACCTTAGGTTTCAAAAACTCTCAGGTTTCCCGTATATACATAGCTTTTAAAATAGAATAGTCAAAGTTCAAAAGCATATTTGAATTTAACAAAAAGAAATCTATTTATTAATTCAAACTTAATATTAAACATTTATGCAATTGTAACCCTCGACCTTTTAGAAGGCTGCAACATTTGTTGTGAGCCGGCAAGATGCAACAAACTTTTATGAGTCACGGATTTTTACTATGGGCTTTCTTTAGAAGACTACAACATCGGTTGTGAGCCGGCAAGAGGTAGTAAACTTTTATCAGCCCAACTTTTATCAATACAACCACAGCATTTATTATTATATTTTATCAATTTAACCATCATTTAATCATATAGAGAAACTTCTTTTTGAAAAATTCAAGTATAAATTTGAACTAAGACTAAATTTTTTTCTATATATTACATAAAAATTGTTGATTTTAAGTTTAATCTCCAAAAACAGCACATATATTAATCCGGTTAAGAGCTTATGGGAGAAAAAGCAACAAGTTACATACATGAGCTCTTAAGATCTCCAAATAATCCTTGTTTAGCATCCTACTCATACTTAACTCTATCATTTTTCGTTCTTCGCGAATTTTCGCGAACGCTTAGCCTAAAAGTTAAGAAACAAGCTAGAGCTCAACACGCTCGATTACCCATCAAGAAAGTCAAAATTGTGACAAAAACACTTATTTTATTTTATTTTATTTTTTTGAATTTTTAATTTTTTTTTTCATATTTTTGAAAATTTTGTCGGAAAACGGGGTACGTGAGAACCATGGGTAAAAGTAGGCAAGATCATATCAAAGATATACTACCCCATACTAAAATCAAACATTGTCCTCAATGTTTCCTAGCCTAAGTCTTAAAAACCTCATACTAGAACTAAAAAAGGTCGAATGCATAACTCAAACATGAAGAAAGTATTACAAATATCTTAAGCCGTTTATTAAGTGTGCTAAAAGATAAATGTTAGATGATATTAATCTTTTGGATATCGAATTTCCCAAAACTAATGGCAAGCAAAGGCTAGGAAGCTCGAGTGGAAAGGGACAAAACACCGAACACGAGACTCTTCATAAAAGTTGGGTCCATCCTGCAAACAATCACAAGTACAAACAACAAACACAAAGAACGGAAGAGTACAAGCCTCCTCACAACACATTAGAAATTTTTTTACAATTCATGCATCATATGTGTTATATGAAGTGTTAACGGGATCCTACAATTGGCATCAGAGCTACGTGTGGATTCGTGGTTGATTCTTGTGGTTCAAAAAGATCAAATTCGTTTTCTTCATGTTGCGTTTTGATTTTCTTCTTATTGCGTTTTGATCATTCATTGCGTTTTGATCATTGGTTGCGTTTTGGTTCATTGCGTTTTGATTGCAGGTTGCGTTTTGAAGACATATATTGCGTTTTGACTACGAGAAACTCTGCCCAAATTTTTTATTCCATTGCGTTTTGACCATTGCGTTTTGACCATTGCGTTTTGACCGTTGCGTTTTGCTTAAATTTCATTGCGTTTTGACCAAATCTCAACCACTGCGTTTTGATAAAGTTCATTGCGTTTTGATTCAAAAGTCACTGCGTTTTGGTTAAAGATAGCATTGCGTTTTGTCTAGAAATCTTGTGTGAAGAAAAGGGTTTCAGTAAAACAGCCATAACTTTTGATCCGTAAGTCCGTTTCAGGCCCGTGACCTCTCAAATCGAAGAGAAAAACGTGACGGATTACGCTGTAACCACCCTTTAGCTGGTTAAGGATTTTTCGAGGCCCAAAACCATCGTTTACTATGATTTATTGACATTTTTCAGTTTTTTGGAATTTGTGTTACACTTGTTTTTGTTCTAGCTCACGGCCCATCTGTATTTTTAGGCCCGTTTCAATTTGGTGAGCCTATTTAAACAATCTGCTGTAACCCAAGCCAGAAAATTATCTGTTTTTATACAATTAAATCATTGGCCGCTGATTCCGAATCAAATCATTCACGGTTTTCTATTGATTTTGTAAAATCCCGTTAATTCATTTATCGGTTTTAATCATAGACGTGTAAAATCCCATGAACGTGAATTGCATACAAGACCACAACTTCAATCACATCATATCCACTCAAGATCCAACAAAAGTTTCACACTTCATAATTCACGTTAAAATGGAAACAAAGAATACTTCATCTTCGGGTTCAGTTTTAGAGGAACCAGAGATACAGAAACTGCAAACCAGGATACAGAAACTGCAGATGCAAGCAAAGAATTGAAAAGAAAACTCTTGAACAAATTGAATGCACTCAAGACTACAATTAACATCTCTCGAGCTCTAACACACATCAATTGTACTCCGAGGTTTAGAGAATCTTTTCATCCGAACTCTTTGATGCGAAAATGAGGACTTTTTAGGTCTGTGCTTATCTCGAACAATGCAGAATTTAGGAAATTGCAATTCAGCAATGAAACACTTCACGAGAAGGATTCCAATTTGATTGTGGCGTTTTTGAGATCAAAGGGCAGTTTGAACATTTCATACATTCAAAGATGTTCGAGCTTTCCAAGTATAATACAAATGCTCGGGAAATATTACAAGATTTCAATGCATACACTACCATGGAAGCTCAAACCTTCAAGGAAACAATAATTCAAAACATGGACTCCATTGCAAAATGTATGGTTGAAAGAGCAAGTCATGAGCAAGAGCTTAAGATGACGTTGAAAAAGTTGAGTGAAAGACAGTTGCAGATTCAACAGTGCAAGGTTCAAGAGATTGATAAACAGAAATTGGAAGCACATTCCAGTTACATGGCAAAGATTCAGGAGGTCTCACCTGACGAATCCAGTTCTACTAGTCAGCTATTGGAACAAGTACAAAACCATGATGAAAATGATGTGTTTGCCAATGTGAGACGCATTCTGAGCAAACATGAATCCATTAACGACAACATATGTTTAGGAGATGGATGATAGCAATGTCATTCCCGATTCATCAAATATATGTACTAATGATAATCAGGTTGATCAAAATGCGGCTGAATGTGTTGATGAGCGTGATACGCTTGCTAATTTAATTGCTAATTTGACTCTTGATACGAAGGAAAACAAAACGGTTATTAAAAGCATATTAAAGGAAAGCAAACGCTTCAATTAATCAAGGACTGATGGTTGTGTAAAACTAAACCTAGATGAGTCTTAGTATGGGCTCTAGGGGAGGTACTAGCAGTCGGGGATAGTTGTCTGAATTGCACTTCAGACCAAACAGACTTAGCCTTTAAGTACACGGGCCCTTAATGGATCCGACACTTCGAAGTGGATTATAAAATACTTCAACAAAGTTAAATGAAACTTCTAGTCTATTAGGGCTCGTAAAACATTGACCTTACAATAGGGTTAAAACTAAAAAACCTTTTAAATTCGTTGTCAATCAGAACATGATGAAGCTAGCAAAAAGAGTCTGTTAACTAGGTCCAATTTGAGGTCAAACTCAAGAGGGAAAAGTAAGGTATATTTGGGATTTAAGGTTAGGAAGGAAGAATTGCACGTGATTGAAATGGACAAACACAATAAAGTTTTGAAATGAAATTCTTTATAAACGCAATCAGTCAATTCAGACCTTTCACATGGTTAGCACCCAAATGCGAACGTATAAGGGTAGATCAACCTTTGCTAATCAAAGTACCTCAAGATAGCTTCATATGAGAACGCCTCGTTTGTTGAGATCATATGATAATTCTGATCCTTGCAACAGATTTTGCCCAATGGGGAAGAGAAGTGACTCTTGAAAAGGAGAGTAGATCAAATTGGATAAAGACAAAGTGAATACCATATTGATTTCACATATCAAAAACAGTCTTTATGAACTTTTACATCCACCATCCAAAACCTATCTTGATCAGTTGGGAACGCCGGCTAAAGAAGTTTAGGAAGACATTGAGAAAAAAGTTTAACAGAACAAACCATAAATTGCTAAAATCGATGTCCTTTCTACCCGTTTCTAAGCATTAGTTAAAAGTAGGACAAGTTTTATAACGAAAATGACAACAACTTCAATAATTTTAGAACAAATTGTGGACAAGCTTGGCTCTTAATCATTCTAATGTGCATTCTAACCCAACTGCTAAGAGTATGGAAGTTTTGATCAAAACCTTATTAATGCCTCTTTCAGACAAAACTATACTGGACAGTCATTGTTTTGTTCATGAACTAAAAAAGGAAATGCATGACGATTTGGAGTACGTTAAATCCCTGAAAAGGAGATGACGAACTTGATCAGAAGAAAAGGCCTGATTTCTTCAAAAACATATAAGATATACTTCTCGAAGAGTGTGTTGTTAAGATGTTACATGTTCATATTTGCATTCTCTGTCTGATTTAAATGCTTATACTGAATTACAATGCTTGTATCTTCATAAAGTCAAAGAATGTGAATGTCTTGCATAAAGCTGTCAAAACAAACTGAATCTGTTAATAACGAAGTTGATTTTAATTAGGCTTTTAAAGAGTCTTTGCTAAAACTAGAAAAATCACTCAATTCCTCTTGAAACTTTCTTTACAACTTTGTAAAGATCAGATGAAAACAACCCAGTTGTGCAAGAAAAAGGATCTAATTGTATTTCGAAAAGAAACGTGAACATTATCATGAAATACAAGATTTGAAAGATCAGCAAGACAAAGAAAAATAGCAATTAGTGAGTTAAAGAAACTCATCGAAGAACTGCAAGGGAAAGTCTGTGGAAACTCACAGTTTATAATAAACCATCTGTGGTTCGACAACCAAATGCTCAAGAATTCCAAAACATCAAGGTTTTATGGAAAACCGACTCCTTTTTCAAATTCTCCTGAAATGAGAAGTTTTCAAACAAAACAGTTGGTTAATAAAACTAATGTGTCGGATGGTTTGTTTAACAAGTCACTCAACAGAATTTGCCTCAGATTAGAAAACAAGCAGTTCGAAACACCAATGTGATTGCACCTGGCCCCTCTAGGAATTGCCCAAAGCATGTGTCACATCAGTCACCAAGGGAAAAAGTAGGCTCAAATGACATGGTTCATAACTACTACCTAGAGAAAGCTAAGAAAATTGCACAACTTCAGAAAGACAAAGAAGTGAATGGAAAACCTAGTATGATTGTTCTGGCTAGATTTACATACATGTTAAATGTGCAAAACAAAACCTAGGAATTGGCAAAGAAGCAATGAGTAGTCGGGTTTCAAACAAAAGATGTTCACTTAGGAGAACATAGGAAACAAAAAAAAAGCCTTTCTTGAGTCATATGATTTGCAATGTCCTACAACAAAAAACGAAAAAATAAAAAAAAATAAAAAAAAAAAAAAAAACAAAAAACTAATTATGCCAAAAAAGTGCATTTACAGTGCAAATCATGGATGATGCGTCTTAGAATACCTCTCATGGTTAAATCCTTGTGCCTCTGCCAGAATAGGATGCACAATCCCATAAGATAACAAAGAGTTTTATGACCGTCGCAAAGTCAATGCATCTAAGAACCAGAAAAGGACGTTAATCCCACAGGACATAGTTCTCAACAAAAGGACTACCAATGTCTCTGAGAAAACATTGATCCTTGATCTTTGTCTTAGATGGAAACCGACGGGTAGAATTTCAATGAAGATTGGTCTTAGATGGGTTTCCTACTGGACAAGATATTCGCCTTTAGAAACAAACGAGGGTTAAGTGATACCCGCACATGTTCAATAGTAGTATCCTGATATCATGCATGCAAACTCAAACTCTGGGTTTAAGTTCATGTACGTCATTCAATGGGTTCAAAAGCAACACCGAATTGACATAAAAGGCAGATGCACTATACATGAAAAGCAGGAAAATACCCCTCAGGTGTGGTTGCTGAAATTTTTGATATCTAAGAAACCAGTGCCAGAATGGTTTCACAAAAGATGAGCTACATCAAATGGCGTCTGCTGAAAATAACACTTCAGGCCCCATTCCTCAATGTTCAAATGACGTTTGAACACAACAGTTCAAGCCTCGGTCGTCAATGTCAAATGGCGTCTGCTGAAAATAACACTTCAGGCCCCGTTCCTCAATGTTCAAAAGACCGTTTGATGCAGCAGATCAAGCCTCGTTCTTCATCAAAGATTCTGATTCAGAAGCAAAAACGTGAAGTAATCAGGAATTCTAGACCACAGCAATAAACTGTCAAGTTCAAAGCTGGTTTCCAAAATGATGTTCCTCTAGTAGTCAAGACTGCTACATCTCGTACTAAGAGTTGGAATTACTATTCCACATCACTATTGCAAGGCCGTGAGGACAACAGGTAATTAATACTAAATCAGAAAATCTGAAAATTACCAAAAAGATTCTTCTTGGACGTGTTCTTGGAATCGATACCATTTACGTGCTTTGAAATGTCGATTACCATTGACACGGGGTGTGTAAATGTAGTTCGAGCTGAGAGTTTTCAAAATAGTTCATAACATGTCATTTTAATTTTCTAAATGGCTTATGTGTAATATCTGCAAAATAACCCATTTTTACTTCATTTGTAATCCTCCCACTCTCTCTCTAATCTAATATTCCATCTTTCTCTCTCTACTTTCTCTCTCTAAGATTTCTTACTTTCTAGCATATTGGTATAGAACATTGTTGTGTAATGGATTAAATACATGGGATAACAGTACATATCAGTGCGCTTACCCTTAGCGTTAGAAGAGAAGTCCTCTAACATTTTGTTTTTTCAAAAAGTTGAACACAATTATTCACGAATATCTAGATAACAATTCATAATCTTTCAAAATTATGTGTTCAACACTCCAACCCTCACAATGTTTTCAAAAGACAACAATTTCTCAATTGGTCCTATTTTTGAGGGGGAGTTTTTCGAAAAACAAAGTTTTAATGTTTTTGGATACATCAACAACGACAACTCTTATGTATTCAAAACATTATCAAAATGTTCCAAACCATTCATGCTGATAATATTTTCTCCCCACAGAATTTTCAAGACATATTTTAATCACAAGGTATTTCAAAAACTAAGTGTTTATTATTTAAAATAAGGGGAGAAAATGTAATTAAAATATGATCTAATCGACTCAATGTGCTGAACAGTAAGAAAAGGTTTTATGGTTTGATCTTATACCCAACAACATCTTAATTTCACGACGATTCTGAAGTCATAAGGTGGTTAGGTTAGGAATCAATCCTATGATCCAACCAGAACCGGAGGATCTACCCAAGGATAATCCAAAGTTAGAAATAGCAGTCCTTAGGTATGATTGGAGATGAATGTATATGGGAATAATGCCGACTAAGATTGAGCTAACACTGGAACAATCACAACAAGGTGTTAGTAATGACGTCTTGGTAAGCATTGAAGGCGTTGAAGAATGAAAAAGAAATGTATGGATAAAGGGTCTAAAGAAAGAAGCCCTCCACACAACTTAAGGCAGAAACCGGGTCAATACATATGCTGTCAGAATCACAAGTTGATTGCTGACATTGAAAACGACATCATGGACCCAGTGATGCAATGCACAACCCTTCCCAGCCATTCGGGTTTCTCTCAACAGAAACTTGTCTCATTTGTCACGGAGATACACACGTTATCTATTGACATCTCACTCCGAGATCGTTGATATTGAATAGGTGGCAATCTGCTCAAGCCTCCGAGTACTAAAACCAAAATGCACTAATCGAGTCTAGAGCCAAGAGATCAATCTAAATCTCGTTAGGACACATTCCATTTCAAACACTTGTTGTTTTTTTTTTTTGAACATATCAGTTCACAAGCTTTATCAATTGACCTACGCAATATCATTATGATATTTGCCAGAACATCCGAGTGATACTAATGTATTCACAATGAAGATGGAAATCCTGCTTGAGCCAGCATCAAACAAGCTCTTGGTAGGTGACTTGCGAGATTCTATATGAATCAAACTTGTGACAACTGGATATCGATTTGGTCCAGTAAATGAATTGACGGTTGATGAATTTTGATAAAAACATGACACTCTCGATGTGTTACAAAAACTCTTTAACGAGTGACACGTCGATTGATTTTCAAATCAATTTTCTCGTTTATCACTAACGTAAACCTACAGGTCAAACGGTGGTAACGGCAACCTCAATCCCATTCAAATGCTCAATCTACGAAGACATACTATCTAGAAAGCTCAAGATTTAAAGACAAAGACTTCCGCTAATACTCTTAAATAAGCTTTCAAGATAAAGCAATATATGAGCATGTTGGTCAAATACATAGATCGCAAGATGGGCAAGACGAAAAGACAATACAAAGGCTCAAATTCAAGAACGCAAAGCATGAAGGAACAACCTACAACAAAGAACAAACAACTAAAGTAAAGACCAAGAACACTCGAGCTTAAACGACAAAAGCAATCTCACTGATCTCATGAAGGAGTGTCATCAATGAACTCACTTCGAGGGAGATTGTTAGCCTCAATTTTATTGAGTCAATAAAGGAAGCTCGTTCCCGTGTTCAAGACCTCACTTCGGGGGAGATTGTTAGCCTCAATTTATTGAGTCGAACAAGGAAGTTCGGTCACTCTACGATGATAGCTTTCGGTCTTTAATTAGATTAATGTTGTAATAGGATAATATCGGGAACGCTCGATAGTTAATCTAATATTGTATATGTTTCGGGTTAATCCCAAGTAAAACCCGGGCCGGGTCCTATTAATTATCCCGCGCGTCATTTTTTAAGTGTTCGTGGGTATATAAGGACTTTTCCACTAGAAAAGTTAGTTTTGTTAAGTTGTTCAAAATATCTAATAATCTCTTTTCTCTCTCAATTCTCTCTCCTCTTTCTCTCTCTAAACAACTCACTCTCTTTCTCTTTTCTAGTTCGATTCATGTATGATCGATTGTATGAAGTGAAGTGTTAACGGGATCCTACAAAATCATCGGTAGAACCCGGCATGACCGAGAAAACTCCGAATACCCTTCACGGTAGTGGGATGAGGCAATTTTGCAATGACATCAACTTTCGCCTTATCAACCTCAATCCCGGACTTAGAAATCTTATGGCCAAGGACTATGCCTTCCTTAACCATAAAGTGGCACTTTTCCCAATTTAGCACAAGATTGGTGTCTTCGCACCTTTGGAGCATTTTGTCTAAATAGGAAAGGCAAGAGGAGAAAGAATCACCGAAAACCGAGAAATCATCCATGAAGACTTCCATGGTTTTCTCAATCATATCGTGAAAGATTGCAACCATACACCTCTGGAATGTGCCCGGTGCATTGCATAACCCAAAAGGCATGCGACGATAGGCAAATGTCCCGTAAGGGCAGGTGAAGGTAGTCTTTTCTTGATCAAGTGGGTCAATCAGGATCTGAAAATAGCCAGAGAATCCGTCCAAAAAGCAATAGTACTCATTTCTGGCTAATCTTTCAAGCATTTGATCCATGAACGGCAACGGGAAATGGTCTTTACGAGTTGCATCATTGAGTTTTCGGTAGTCGATGCAAACTCGCCACCCATAACCAACGCTAGTGGGTATTAACTCATTTCTTCATTTTTTCACCACGGTTATGCTCCCTTTTTAAGGACACAAATGAACCGGGCATACCCAGGGACTGTCAAGATAGGAGTAAATTAACCCTGTATCAAGAAGTTTGATACATCTTGCTTAATAAGCCTTATGGGAGTTTTGGGGTTAACCCATCTCTGATGTTGAACTACGTTTGGGCATTTTCCTCCATCAAAATCTTATGGGTGCAAAACGTTGTGGATCTATCCCCTAAATATCAGAAATCTTCCAAGCTAATGCATTGTTTTATGTGTCTTAAAACCATTGTGATCAGGGCTGTTTTATCTTATTCTTCAAGTTTTTAGCGATTTGATGGGTAATTTGTCATCACCCCTGCCAAAACCATACTCAAGATGGGATGGTAAGTTCTTGAGTTCTAGGTCGGGAGGATCTTCACATGAAGATTTAATCTTTTTAGGCACATTAATTTCACAAACTGGTGACGGAGAGAGATTTGGGTCACTATTGATCACACTTAACAATTCCTCAAGGTAAACAATATCTCCCTCTGAATCATAGATGCCCGTCAAACACCCGTGGTAATTGAAATCATCGTGTTAAGAAATGCATCGATCTCTTCCATTAGAAAATCACTTCCTCCGAAGGGAGTGAAAGATGGAGAGCGAGAATCGGATCATAAGGTCCGAAGGGGAAGTGGGATTGCCACTTTCAAGAATTTCAAGTACTCTTTGAACATATCTTACAGCCATGTCAATAACATCGACTCGGTTAGCCGATTCAATGATATTATAGGAGAACGTCTTAGTATCACCAACCTTTGAAGGTCACGGATTGGTCATCATGTCTAAGGGTCATTTGTTCACCGTGAACATCTATCAAGGTACGTGCCGTTCTCAAGAAAGGTCTTCCTAGAATTAGGGGAACCCGAGGATCGGCAATGTAATCAACGACCACAAAATCGGCAGGAAAGAAGAACGTTCCAACTTTCACAAAAACATCCTCGGTGATGCTGGTTGGAGTAGAAATTGTTTGATCGGCAAGTTCAAGTATCATTTGGGTTTTGGTCAAAGCTGGGAGATTTAGTTCTTTCCAAATGAAGAGAGGCATTAGTTTGATGCTTGCACCGAGATCGGCCAAGGCCAAGCATTCATTCATCTCTGAAATCATACTGCATAAGAGAAACTACCGGTGTCTCCAAGTATCTCGGGAAACAGTTTTTTAGGATCACCGCCGAGCAATTATCGTTTACCGGTGACAATTCAACTCAACTAACTGTATCTTTGTCATTGAGGAGCTATCTAAACATTTATGCAAATTTGGGCATGTTATGAGAGCCGTTCCGCGAAACTTAGCTCGAAATGGAGATTCCGAAAAATTTCCATAAATTTTGAAGCTAGCAGATCGTCTTTTTCATGAAGCTTCACTTTGTTGGCCCTTGAAGGATAAGGCAAGGTTTGTTTAGTCCTTTGAGCTACAAGCGGGCTCACCAATTGTTCAATAGTTTGACCACACCGGAGGTTGGATGTTTTCGGTGCTTGGTTGCACCGTATCCTTTGTCAACTCGGGTTTATTTTCCATCTCTTTAGGAAGAGAAGAAATTTGAGGTCCATTATAGGAAACACCGCTTCGGGTAGTGATTGCTTTCACATCACCTTTTGGGTTAGCATGGTGTTTGCTTGGAAGAGAACCCGAGCCCGAAGTAGAAGCGGTATTACTATTCACGAATTTGGTGATCAAGTCCGTTATATTTGCCATTTGATTTTGCATATTTTGCATAACCGCGTCATTAGCTTTGACGTAGTTATCAAAATTGGACTTAGACACACCTGGTGCTGGAGGAGCTGGAGCGGGAGCTTGGTAAGGTGGAGCTTGAAAAGTCGGGGGTTGATTAATCTGGGGTTGGTAAATTTGTCCTTGATTGAAATTATTACCCCGATTTTGATTAAAATTGTTCCCCCGATTTTGGTTGAAATTGATCCCCCGATTTTGGTTGTTTTGATGGTTTTGCACAGGAGGAAAACCGGGAGGTCTGGTTTGGTTTGCAACCATCTGAGGTCGGTAACTGGCACTTCCTTGATTGAAGTTTGCTGCGGCGGCTTGAGAGATGTATTCTTGAATATTATCACGATAATTGTTGCCATCGGTGGCGGGACAATTACGGTAAGAATGAGCTCCACCGCAAGTTACACAACTTTGCTCGACCGCTTTTACGGGAGCGGGAGCTGAAGGTTGGTTCTGGTTTTTCTTATCAAGAAGTAATGCTTTCACCATATCCTTGAGTTCAGCAACGTCGGATGAAATTTCGGTGGTAGAAGTGCTCGTACTCACTTTGGAAACAACAGCTTTACTTCGTGAGTGACGAACTTTGGACTTGCTTTCAATGATGCATAAGCAATCACGGGGCCTTTTGTCCAAAAAATTTCCACCTGCTGCTGAATTTAATGAATCTTGGTCATTTGTATTCAAAGCATTATAGAACGTATCAAGTTGGTGTAATTCAGAAAAACCATGATGAGGACATGCTCGAAGGAGATCCCTGAATCGATCCCATGCCTCACTAAACGATTCATCAAAACGTTGTTGGAAATTCGTAATCTCATTACGAAGATTAGTCGTTTTGGAGGGCGGGAAAAAGTTATTGATAAATTTTGAAACAAGATCATCCCAAGTAAGAATCGACCGAGGGGGTTCTTTTTCAAGCCAAATCCGGGCTGCCCCCTCGAGGGAAAATGGGAAAAGCATAAGCTTAACCGACGTATTCGGAACGTTTGGGAATTTCAAAGTAGAAGTGATCTTGTTGAAATATCGAATATGAGCATGAGGATCCTCTTTGTCATGTCCGAAGAATTGCTTGTTTTGAACGAGAGTGAGCAAACCATGTTTAAGCTCAAAGTTGTCCGCGGTGATTGCGGGAACAACAATTGCATCCTCGTAACCCTCGGTGGGTGCTTGAAGCAATTCTGCCATAGTACGTTGATCAGCCATCGTATCTTTGGGAGGCTCAACAAGATTCGGAGGAACTTGTTGTTGAGAGCGACGACGATTACGTCTCGGAATTGTGGAAGAATTATTATTAGGATAAAATCGAGAACGAGTGCGCATGCACTAAAAAGAGAAAATATTTTTGTTGTTTTTGTTTTTGTTTATTTTAGAGAACAAATGAGACGGACAACTTAAACCAATAATCAACTTGCTTCACGGTAGCTCTCTAAAAGAAAAACGCACAAAGGAGCGGAGGAGCGGGAAAGCGCGAAGCTATTAAAATCCTTCTCCTTTCGGGTCGTAGTTCTTAGGAACGACCCTCCTTATACCCCTCTTATAGTTTGTTAATCGTTTAAAGGTGAGCCGTACTTGACAAGCGACACAAAGGCAAGTTTTAAATCTTTTGTTTGGGAACTTATTAATGATAATACTCCAATGGAGAGTATTATTTTGTCTTTTTTAAAGACAATTGTTATTATTATTATTTTTTTAAAGAAAATAAGCAATATGACTTCTCACGGAAGGATCTTCAAACACGAATTGTCAAACGGAAATGAAAATCACACACGCCTCCCCGGCAACGGCGCCATTTTGGTGTTGAAAATTTAACCCTTTTATAAATATATATAAATAAATAAATACTTATAAATATATAATGAGGATATAAATTCACAATTGTAGTATATTGTATATTCACGGGGTAGCTGAATTCAGGGTCGTTTTCCCCAACGAGGCGTAAATGGACGGTCGAGTCACAATCTCGAACAAGAATTCTTCAATTCTATCAGTACCGATCCTTTCTCTGAACCTCAATGGAGAAACCTTTTCCGAATTAATGAACCTATTTACCGAGAATTGGTTCGTGAATTCTTTGCTTCGTTCAATTTCGATGCCTCCCCTAGCAGGTGCAATCCTAGTCATTTGGGTATTAGATTTAGATTGGGGGGCGAGCAAAGGGAGATTTCCCTTTTAGAGTTTGGATGGAGGATTGGTTTGTATTCTCAAGGGCAATCTGTGGAGAACACAACTCTATGCAGATTGAGAGATTGCAACACAGTTAGGGAAGATCATTTGTTGTTGGAGTTTATTGGGAACGATATGTTTAATGTGGGGAATACTAAGGTGGCATCCATAAGGGACCCTAGAGTCAAACTAGCCCATCGTTGCATGGTCGGACCAAATATACGTATATATATAAGGGCTAATACAATTATAGTATAGTAAAAATTAAGAATTCCAAAAGACTAGTAAAAACTACTCTTGACCAAAGTAATTTCCAAAAATCCCCCGGGTCGTTTCCCAATGAAGCGTGAAGAGATTCGGTTCTGATTGTGATCGAGAAATTTGAATAATCGAAGATTTGAGAATGGATTTTTTATTTCTAAAATTATAAAGCAAAAACAAGTGAAAGAAAACTAAAAACGAAAGGAAATAATGAAAAACACGAAAAAACGAAGCCGAGAATTGAATCCCGAGCCCTAAAAATCTAAACTATGAAAATTTAACCCTACACAAGCAAATTTATTTTTTACAAATCCTAAATGATAAAAGAAAATTAAAAAAAAGAATTATATTTTTTTGACTTTTAATCTAAGAAAAATAAAATGAAGTTACCAGCTTATTTGAATAAGCTGGTAAAAAGCCCTAAAGGGCTGTTAGCTTAAAGACCAAAAAGCCTTTATATAATTAATTGTGCAACACTCTACCAGATGACCCTACTGGTGCCGCTGGTAGAGTGTGTGTGTTGTGAGGCTTTGGAGGGTTGAGGTCCAGGGTTCGAGCCCTGCTCCCTTGGACTTCCCCTATTTTCTTTTTTATTTTTATTTTTAAAACTTTTTACACAAACTTATTCACCACTTGAAAATAAGCAATTTTTCCAACTACAACTTTTTATGAAACTATAGAATAAGCTGGCAATTAAGCAAATAAGGCAAACATTTTAACTTAAACACTTAACTATAACTTATGCTAACCGATGGTGGCTTTTTTAAGCTAATAAGCAAACAAGAAAAAGAAATAAGCTGAAACAGACATTTAACAAGACTTAATAAGCACTAGGGAGTTATAAAAAGCAAAGAAAAGAAGTTGGATTAGCAAGAAAAGTAAATAAGCAGTTGGCCAAAACTGAGGCACAAACAGCCTGAGGGACCACTTTCTAGCTTATTTTTAAGCTAGTTAGTGGATCCTTATGGCTTAGTAGCTTATACTACTGAAAAGCTTGGACAATAAGCTACAATAATAAGCAATCTAAAAGGAGTTTGAAAATCAAATAAGGACTTAAAAAGACATGTGAAAAAGCTAAAAATTCATTTTTGATGGTTTTTTCAAAAGTTTAAGAAATGAAGAATTTGCTTTTTGCAGCCCTAATTTAAGCACTAATAAGCTATTTTAATTTCCTAAAAAGCTAAAACAGATTAAGATTAAACTACTAACTACTTGTTCACCAAATTTCGGATCCTAAAACAAACTCTAACTTACCTAAATTTGTAAATGAAAAGTGCTTTTTACTCTAAATACTGAAAAAAAAAGACTTGGACAGAATTGACCCATTTTAAAATATAAAAACACACTTAACTCACTCTTTTTTCCTACTGCATCAAGAGGCTTAAACAAGCATGAAACTACAGCCAAATGGCCTTTTGAGATGCTAAGATCAAATGAAACAGTTTAAAGAGGAATTAAGACCACAGATTCAATATACAAATACAAAATACTTAGAAAATGAATTTTTGCCCATAATAACTTTTAGAAACTGACTAGAAGTACTTAAGATAGCTTGACAAAGCTAACTGAATGACCCAACCCAGTTCTTACACAGTTTTGACTCATTTTGAGCCTTGACCCAAACACCCCTTCAACTTTGAAAATTCAACTTTTAGGCTAAAACAGGCTATGAAATTTATAAAACAAGATTATAATGCAATCATTAATATCTAAAAAACAGAAAAAAACACAGATTAAGCAGTTTATAAGTGAATGCATAATAATGACTTGAAAATTGAATTTTTAGAACTTACAAGAATTCCATTGCTTTTGTCAAGAACTTAAGCCCACAACAGCTTACAAGAACACCCTATTGCTTACCAATAAGCACTAAACCCAATGGCCATCCTTGATTTACCATGCTCCATGTGCTTATTTTTGTGATTTATGAATGCAAATGAGCTTAAACTTTCTAAGCTATAAAGAAGCTTATACAGTTTAAGTAAAAGCAGATTGTATGAAAGTATTTAAAGATTATGAGAGCTTCTTAGAACAATTTAACAACCTTAGAGTTTAAAGCTTAAAAACAAAATTTTTAACTTAAAAACTTCATAATTTCATTAAATCATAAACAGTTACAAGACTTAAAAGATAAAGACTACAACAAGTTAAATTTTAACTACAATACTGTAAAAGACTAGAAAAAAAAGATCTTTCCTAATGGGTTACAAGGGCCCTATTTACAATACTAAAAAGCTTCAATCTTGGTTCTTCCAGTTGTGCTTCTTTTGTGAAAGCAAACAGAGGTGTGCTAGTTGTGTGAGTGAAATCCCAAAGTTATCCCAGCCCTTGATTCCATATTTGTGCTTCTTTGTATCTATCACAGCCTTCGATTTTTGCTCAACCAATGAAAAACCACAAGATTGCCAAGGTGGCAGTGTAGCATGTGAGTGGGGGTTGTTAGTGGAGGTAAGGGAGATGGTTTATCCTCTGTGTTTTTTCGTAGTTGCAGGGATAAAAGTGGGGAAGATAAACAGGAACCAAGAAAACGCGCCTTTTTATTTTTTTGATTCTATTTTATAAAAAGTTTGCTAACTTGGCAATTTTGGTCCCTCAGTTTGTGGGTTTATTTTGCAGCCATGGTCCTTAGGGATTAACGGTGAAACATAGGGTTAACAGCCTTAGTAACAGGCTCGTTAAGTCTTTTGGGCTTTTGGTGTTGGGCTGGTTATTTGTTTGGTGGGCTGTTTGGCATGGCAGATTTATGTATAAGCCCAAAATGTGTAAAAGGCTTATTTAAGCCTTTTATTTGAAAGCTTATTGGGCTGACATGGCCCAATAAAATAGGTCGGGTTGGCCTGATAAGTTTTCTTCGGTTTCGGCTTTGGTTTGACTTTGACTTTGTCGGGTTGACTTTTGTTGACTTTGACTTTCTTTGACTTTGGCTTCACGCTCTTTCCAGTCCCGTGCTCGGTTTTGTTCTTTTGGCTTCGCTTTGTGTCTTTTTCTTTGATATCCGTTTCCTGCACAACATAAATGCAAAACACACAAATACAATGTATTTTTGGTATGTTTTTGGTCTTTTAAACCTGTTTTATCGGATAAATGGTATGTGTAAATAAGCACATACCAAGAATTCTAAATTTTTTCACGGGCTGATAAAATAAAAAAGGGGAGATCAAATGATTTACGGTATCATGAAAGTAGGTGTTTGATTTCGGATCCTTCTCAAATTAAGGAAGAGTTTCTCAACTTTTTTAAAAGAAAAGTTCAAAGACCATGAGTCGAATGTGGATTTCCCTCCGTTTGCTAACTCTTCTGGATTATGTGCTCTTGATTGTGATAGCTTGGAGACTCCTGTTTCTTTACATGAAGTTAAGAATGCGGTTTGGAATTGTGGTAGTTCTAAGGCTCCCGGCCCCAGTGGGTTCTCTTTCGCTTTTGTAAAGAATAATTGGGATGATATTAAAGTTGACATTTTGAAGTATGTCAATATTTTTCTTGATACTGGTTCGTTGCCTCGTGGATCTAATTCTTCTTTCTTCACTCTCATTTCAAAGGTTAGCAACCGTATTTTCATCAAAGATTTTCGTCCCATTTCTCTCATAGGCGTTCATTACAAAATCATAGCTAAAATTCTAGCTAATCGGTTATCCAAGGTGATTGATAAGATTGTTAGTCACGAGCAATCGACCTTCATAGCTGGTCGTCAAATTCTTGACGGTCCTCTTATTCTTAGTGAGATTGTCGAATGGTTAAAAAAAGTTGCTAATTTTCAAGGCTGATTTTGAAAAAGCTTTTGACTCGGTGAGCTGGAAATATTTAGACTTTGTTCTTCTTAATCTTGGCTTTGTCTCTAAATGGTGTTCTTGGATTAGAGCTTGTTTATCCTCATCCCGGGCTTCGGTTCTCGTCAATGGTAGTCCTACCTCAGAATTTTCTATTAAACATGGCCTCAGGCAAGGAGATCCTCTCTCGCCTTTTCTTTTTATGGGTTACATAACGCTCTCTCTACCGCGGTTAGCTCGGGTCTTATAAGTGGCGTCAAATTCGGTTCTCCTGAAGTAACTTTATCTCATCTATTTTATGCTGACGACGTAATTATCACTACCAAATGGAATGCTAATGATTTGGATAATATCATTTGTGTCTTACAGGTCTTCTACTTGGCTTCGGGTTTAAAAATTAATATTTAGAAATCTAATTTTTATGGCATTGGGGTTTCGGATGTTGATGTCTCTTCCATGGCTAGTAATTTTGGATGCGCTTCAGGATCCTTTCCTTTTACTTATCTTGGGTTACCCATTGGTTCTAATATGAGTTTGACATCGAGTTGGCAGGTTTTATTGGACATGTTTCAATCAAAGTTATCCTCGTGGAAGGCTAATCTCCTTTCTTTAGAGGGGGTGTCACACCTTAATAAAAGTTATTCTTAGTAGCCTCGGTATCTATTACTTCTCGATCTTCAAGGTCCCTGAATCTGTTCTAAATTCATTAAAAAGATCTCGTGCAATGTTTTTTGGGGAGGTTCTCACGAAGCTAGAAAACCAGCTTGGATCAAATGGAAAAATGTCCTCTCTTCTTATGATAAAGGCGGTTTAAATATCGGTAGTCTTAAAGCTTTTAACCTCGCCCTTCTCCAAAAGTGGCGTTGGAGGTTGTTATCGCACAAGAACGCGCTTTTGGTTAAAGTTATCAAAGCTTTACATGGTCATGAAGGTGGCTTTGTTAATAATGGGTGCATCTATAACGGTACGTGAGCTAGAAATTTTGGTTCCTCTAATTTTCTACACTCGAATAACATTATTTCTAATAGTTCATTTTGTTTCCAAGCGGGTTGTGGCACGCATATCCGTTTTTGGAAAGATACTTGGGTAGGAGATTCTCCTTTTTATATTCGATATAATAGGCTATGTCGATTGGAGCGTGAGAAATATTGTCTTATTATTGACCACATTAATCATGGCCAATGGCGTTGGAATTGCTTGAGGCCTAACCTTGGTGCTCGAAATTATGTTGATTTACTCGACATGTTTTTTGAAATTAGTTCTGCAGAAATTAACGAACTTGAAGATACTTGCGTGTGGTCGTTAGGCACTAATGGAACTTTTTCTGTAAAAGACGCTCGATGCATTATTGATTCGAAGATTCTCCCTTCTTTGGCTCCATCGACAGTTTGGGACAAAAACATTCCTCGAAAGGTCAATATTTTTATTTGGAGGTTGATTTTGGATCGATTGCCTCATAAGTTGAATCTTTCTTTCCGCGGTATTGATATTCAGGTGATCTCTTGTCCCTCTTGCAATGGTAACGTGGAATCTTCAAATCATATTTTCTTTGAGTGTAATATTGCCAATGTCATTTGGATGCTTGTTAGTTAATGGTGTGATATTTCTTTTCCTCATTTTACTTCGTATGAACATTGAAAATGTTGGTTTACTTCGTGGAAGGTGGTTAAGTTGAAGTCTCGGCGCTTATCAGTTATTTTTTCTTCTTCTCTTTGGTGGCTTTGGAGGCATTGTAACAGTGTTACTTTTCGTTCACACCTGATGAGGAAAAGTGACATTTTCGACAGCATTCGTCTTTCCTCGTATTCTTGGCTTCATCATAGTGGTCACATGATCAGTAATTGGATTAACTGGCTCAAATCCCCGATGCTTCTCTCGAGTAATGGTTTAGGATGACGTTTGTTTTTATCCTCTCGTGTTTCCTGAGGCTTGTTTGGGGTTGCATCAAAAACGCTCCGGAGTGAAAATCGGTGGCTCGGCCTCCATGAGCGGGGATTTTTCTCTTGTCTTGTATAGGCAAGAGTTTTTTCATCCTTTTTGTAGCCCTCGCAGTTAAAGCCTTGAGAAGATGCTAGTGTAGATTTTTTGCTTATTTTTACTATTGTATTTGTACTTTTCTGGCTTCTAACGCCTTGCTAGTAGCCTTTTATTTATATAATTATCTTTTGCCGTTCAAAAAAACTATACAAGAAATTATTTAATGTCCCTAGATTGACTGCTAAGATTGTTTTCGACTGTTGATCGATCATTCTTAATCTTATGACTAATTAAGCTCTTTACAGGCGTGTTGGTGATTACCACTTAATGAGGTGCAAATTTGATACAAATTTTAAGGGTTATTTACTTTATTATTTTGTGCGTTTTACGTCATTTTATATCTATTATTGTATAAAATTATTCATATTTGATTTTTATGCCCTGAATTATGCATTTGCAAAAAACATATAAAGTTTGACTATTCCGGTAAACGAAATTTGAAAGAAAGACAAAAGTTGAAAAGTTCTGACCGACATGTCTTACAAGTTACATCGTCACCAAAAGTGTAGAAAGCGAACTTTTGACATTTTTCGTGACCAACCAATGTGTGGAAACGAGCATGGTGACGTTGTCACAAGTGAAGAGTGACGTCGTCACAACTTAAAGAGTGACACCGTCACAAGCAAGTTGGTGGAAAACCTCTAAATCGACGACAGTGAGGTGACGACGTCGCAACCAATGGTTGACGCAATCACATGCAATTTTCGAAATAAATCTTTCTTTGCATTCATAATTCAAGTTCAACTCTAGGGAATCAAACCCTAACCGAATGTTAATGAGTTTTTTCACTTTTATTAAACATATCGTAACATCAAGATAAGTTTTTAACTTTAATTATTTTATTATTTTTATCATTGTTTGTTTTAATTCTTGTGTTTGCTTGCCCATTGTTGGTTATGATAGGCTAATTGATTAATGTTTATTTACGATTGCATAAAACTTGCTAGTGTATAATTATATCTATACTTTTTTTATTAGTGAATGTGTTTACTTGGTTAAAAACTAGTTAAGAGACTCCTAGCTTGAACATTAATTAGAAGTAACTAACTGAACATTTTAAACTAGATGTTTAGTTAGATTGGATATTTATTGTATGCTTATAGTTATTGTGTTTATTTTTGCAAGTATTAAGGCTTAACAGATAGGCTATTTGCACAAGCATGTAATCGACCACTACACGATTAGTAATTATGAATATTCACCATTACACCAATTAAGGCGTGTCAATGCAGTAAGAGCATCTCCAATGCAAAAAACAGCAAGGACTTTTTACAATTTTAAAAAGCTTTTTGAAGAGGTTTTCTTGCATTGGACTAAAAGCTTTTTAAAAAGCTTTTCCTAATGACTTGTTAAACTACAAGTCATTCTTCAAAGCTTTAGCCTACAAAAGTTGTATGCAATAAATGCCTTAAATGCAAAAAGCTATAAAAGCTTTTTGCATTGGAGATGCTCTAAGTATAAGATCACTAGTGAGGAGTAGTGCACCTTACATAAATACATTTTTCAAATTATTTGTTCGCACAAATTTACTCTTCTTTGTTTTTTTTAACTTAATTGTCTTTTTATGTTAATATTAGTTTAAAATCAAAATCTCTAAATTCCCAATTATTTACTTGCTTTATAAATTACTTAAAAAATACCAAAAAGAATTTTCTCATGTTTCTTAGATCATTATGTCATACTTTACGAGCATACCTCACTATTCTTCTAGAAAATGATCAATCAACAAGTCTTTTATATACTACACTACAACCATTAGCTACACCGCCTAAAGGTTTGTAAAGTTTGTTTTACCACCCGCGGGTCATCACTTTATTTCAAACAATCATGCTCTTCATTGGCTCGTTGACAATTAAAGAGTTGTTTGTTTTAGGTTATTTGTCCGTCATGTGGGTTTATTAGCTTTTGGAAAGCTAATAACTTCATATTCTAAAGTTCGCGATCTTATCATCTTAACTCTAAGGCGTATTTAAGTTAATAAATCCGAGTAGATAAACTAATAGTCCCTAAAATCTCTCAACCAGTTCAGCTTCAAAGGAGGTTGATCGACGGAAGTCGGGACCCATACTTTAGATCTTTTCTTTATGGCGGAAGGTCTCTTTCGTATCAAAAGTGTTTTGGGAAGGCCATGGCAGACGTATTGGATCAAGAGGTGATGCTTTTACATCTTCTTTATCAATAGGATTCTCATCATTTGTAGTCTCCGAAAAAGGAGATAAGGGCGAGAGACCGAACATGTTTTATCCTTAACCTCCATCCATCAATAGTAATCTCAACCCATATTTTTGAGCTTAAAAGTTTTTCAGAGGTCCGATGAATATATATAACTGAAAGATAAACCAAGACAAAAATCCCGTTGGTACTGTTTGCCAAGTAGATTTTACAACTCTAACTACACAAATAGGTCTGGTTTTTAGTTTTTTGAAAACCTGAACAGCGACGGTGTCAAGTTAATCCTAAAATCACCAATACAAAACATAAATTTGTATCTGGATTCATTAAATCGGTTTACTATTTATCCTACCATAATTACATGCATGATAGAAACAGAAATAATTGCCACTCCTGCCGTTCTAGAATACGTGCATGCTCATAAAACTAGAAACAAAGAATAATCACTAGTAATACTTAATTACAACAACAACAATACTCAACCCTGTAGCGTCAGCCAAATATAAAAAGATAGAATGTAAACAAATTATGGTTATGCCCTAATTAAGACCCAAGTGTTTTCTATGCTCAATCAAGGACATAGTAAATTGCATTTTTGGTCCCTGTGGTATGGCCAAATTGCAGGTTTGTGACTTTAACTTTTGAAATTGCAGTGATGGTCTTTATTTTCAAGTTTGGGTTGCAGGTTTGGTCCTTTTGGGTTGCATTTTTGGTCCCTGTGGTTTGGCCAAATTGCAGGTTTGGTCCTGGCCCGGGGACCAAATTTGCAACAAAACTTGAAAATAGAGACCATCACTGCAATTTCAAAAGTTAAGGTCCCAAACCTGCAATTTGACCATACCACAGGGACCAAAAATGCAATTAACTCTAATAGGACACCATATGATTCTCACAATACATTGATACATTTAAGAAATACGGTGCTTAATTTCTATTTCAATCATTTATGATAAATAACAAAAAACTATTTGGGTCCATTTTTCTGTCTATATCAAACACGTTTATTTGACTAACTAAATTATAAGAGTTGACGTTTGAATATTTTGTGAGGTTTATGTGTTGACATTTGTTGAGCTAAAAAAAACCCAATATGGTGTGGTGTATTGTGTTAAAGAATATACAACTCGGTCGTATTTTAAGATCAAGTCTTCCGCTCTTTGTTATCTCTGAGTGAGTGTGTTATTTAATTGTTTTGTGAGATGTATTTTTAGTGATATTTTCGATGTTCTTATTACATAAAGTTGATCATGAAATTGTTGTAAAGAGAAAAAATTGACATGACAATGATATCTTCAAGCTTGTTGTGATCACCATTATGGATAGTGCTTGATTAGGACATTCAAACGGTAGATGGTTGGTATGCTACGAAGTAATGATTAACAAATACAATTATTTACAGGTCTCCTAATCCCCACGCCTCCTAATCCCCATCTTCACAAATGATAGGCGTTTTCAATCCTATTTTCGGATCTTGGCTATTCTGTTGTTAAA
>BQNB010024707.1:40043-60419 GCA_026074375.1 Tanacetum coccineum
CCCATTACCCACATGGATGCGACAATGGGATACCAAATCTACTCCTCGATCTTTAAGCGAATGAATTTCCCGAATAATGGAGAGCCAAGTCGAATACCGAAATGGGGATGAGGAAGGTAACTTGGAACCATGCATAGACAAGATCAAACGACACCACAGGGAATTGTCCTGAGAAATAAATCTCCAAACCCACTTGAAAAGGAGAGCCCTATTTAAAGCATACAAACTAGAGATACCTAACCCACCATTTTTCTTGGACACGAGAGTCGTGGTCCATTTAATCCATGCTATTTTCCTCTCATTACATTGAGAACCATTAAAGAAGTTCCTTCGCAAGGACTCAATCGAATGAAGCATAGATTTGGAGGCTTTATAAATGGACATATTATAGATAGGTGTCGACCCTAGAACCGATTTAAGGAGGGTAAGCCTCCCTCCTACCGAGAGGGTTTTGAGTTTCCAGTTGGAGAGCCGAGCCTTAAGCTTTCCTATGGTATCCTCCCAAGCCTGAGAAGTGGCACAAATACCACCAACCATCACCCCTAAATGTTTAAGAGTTGATTCCATAGTCATGCCACCAAAAATCCCCGCCTCAATGGCCCTAGAAACCGAAAGGTGGAGGGACTCCATGACTAATAAAAAGAGATAAGGCGCTAAGGGGTCTCCTTGCTTCAAACCGCAATAAATATCGGGGTTTGTGTTAGGTAAATTGCTCATCAGAAAAATAGTTAGATAATTTAATATTTACTTTGTTTTAAAATAAGTGTTTAATTTGATTTTTTAATGTTTTTTTTATTTTAATCATAAATATTTCTTTTTTGTTATATATAAGTATTGTTTGTAACATTTATAAGCGCTTGAGCTTTTAAAATAATTGTTCAATTTGATTATAAGTGTTTGAGCTTTTAAAATAAATTAGCTTATAAAATAATTATTGTTTGTAACGCATGCTTATAAAAGCTTTTATAAGCCATAATTCATAAGTAGAAGCCCATTGGACCATACTTATGAAAGATTTATAGTTTGTCAAATTTATTATATACATTTAAATATATATTGCATTATAAAACATACATTTTGCATTGTACAGTAGAAGCTACAGTGCTTCTACTGTACAATGGGCCTGGGCTCCCACTTTGGGCCGGCCCAAAAATTTATTTATTTATTTTGGGCACAAAATAGGGGGACAAAATATTACAAAAGTACCGATTCAACTTTAAAATAATCGACATGGTCACAAACGTACAACTTTAGATTGCATTAAACAGTGTCATTTAAAAAAAAACCATATAGCAAAAAAAAACAAAGGTTTAAACATGAGGCCCAACACATAAGCCCATATAAAAAAAACAAACTATTAAACATGATACCGAAAAATAAACCCGCACTATTAAACATGAGACCGAAAAAATAAACCCGTAAAAAAAACATAAAACCAAAGAAAAAAACATTTAAACATGAGGCCCAACACATAAGGTCATATAAGAAAAAAAACAAACTATTAAACATGAGACCGAAAAAATAAACCCGCACAAAATTAAAAAAATAATAATAATAATAACAATGGCCCGCAACAACGCGCGAAAAATTAACGTCCCGCAGTAACGCGCGGGTAATCCTGCTTGTTATATCACAAAAGCTGATAATATATCTGTAATTAATTTAGTTTGTGATTTTACATTACTCCCTCCCTAAACTAATTGTTCAACGACAAAAAATACACAGTTTAAGAAAAACATAATTATCACGTAGTACTGCTTTTTCTCTCTTACGTTTTGTATAATGATATTTTTACCTTTAACTGATTAATTAATCTAGCTCTTCTTTACAGTTTGTAATATGAATTTCAACCAAGGGTAATAAGGTAGACTCGATAAAAAAACTCTTATCTATTTTTAGCAGTGGACAATTAAATTAAAACATTCAAAAAAAACGCGAACTATTAGTTTAAGACGAAAGGAGTAATAAGTTTCGACTCCAACTAATTCACTAAAAACGAGCGTGTTTCACCAAAGATACCCTGGTATAAACAACTTGCACATAATCAATAAAAAAACATCATCTTATTTTACATAATAATGCCATTATGTAATACTAGACGAGTATCCATGCACAATAACGAGATTTTATATTTTGATTACACAAAAGATTACAAGGGTCCACTAAAAGTATATTATGGTTGTGAAACTTTTGTCAATCAAATCATAGATCATATGTTCGATTGATATTTAAAGTTAATAAAAAATTGGTTTCCATATAAAGGTTTTTATTAATTTTTTCACTTTTAAAAATAAGGTGTAAACTTTTTATATATATTAGACGAGCACTAATGCATAACAGCAGGATTTTATAGTAGCAGATAATTGTAGTAATAAAAAAAGTTTATCGGTTATAAATGAAAAATAATATTTAAAAAATTTTAGGGATTAAAATTTAAACGGAATGAAATTGTAGTTCGTATATATACTTTTTTTAATTTTTTTAACATTCTACAATAAGTTATAAATAAATAGTATATATGAGGTTCTTTTCAGAACCAAATAAATGTACAGAACCGCGAGAACCAAAATGAACCAATAGGATTTTAACAAATATTTACTTTTATTAATTAATTCAAAAGGGTATAATAGTAATTTTATTTTTACTTTCTTTTTTGACATGTTTCAATAATTTATGTAGTTTCTAACTTTTAGAATTTTTGAATGATTTTTCCTGCATTCATGTTACAAAAGGTGATATGCATATATATTTTTTAGATAATTGTAAATTTACTTATGTTTTTAGTATTTAATTGCTTAATTTATTGTGTTATGCTCAAAAATATTTAATACAAGTGCATGAATCAGAAACACATATAATTGCAATATTTGTACTCTATCGTTAGAGATATGATACTTTAAAATACATGTAAATAAGTTCAAAAACTAATCATGTAATTGCAATATTTACAAACATAAACAAAAATATTATACACAAAATACATGTGCATTCTATGTATTGTTCATCATACTCGTCTTTATTCGAGTTAAAAATACATATGTATTTGAGTTCATCCATATAGCCCTTACATATAAGTCATCGAGTTAGTTCATGCACAAGTGCATTAAACATTTTTCACTAGAATTAAGTTTGTCTTATATCCCTACACATGTATTTAAATCTTGCTAGTCTCCTCATCCGACGCTCTTTATCTTGTTGCATGTACTTGTGCACTTGAGTCCATCAATATACACATGTACGTTATCAAGACGTAGTACCTACAATGCATATGTGCATACTCCTTTTACAGAGACAAGATGAGTTAACAAACATCTTCTGAGAAAAAAAAAGAAACAAAGTCACAACCTTGTCAATTGGATACAAAAATAAACTAAAAGATTACAAACAACTACACACATAATGATATCCTTAAAACACAACATATTAAAAAACACATGACAAAAGACCAATAACAAAGAAGCATGGTATTGATCCAAACATCATACCCTTACAGAAAATACCTTGTTCGAGCATATGTGCACCAGTAACATCTAATTGTATATTAGAGTTTTAATGGTTTTACAAGTAAATCAAAACCCCAATCTATAAACACATTTGATTCAAAGACTTTGAAAACATCAACAAGTTTCCAATGAACTTAAAAATAAGACTATAACAAATTCAATAAAAAAACATTAGAAAAACTTGTAAAAAATCGAGACCCTCATATGAAAATTATAATATTTACCTTAAATCATGATGAAAAACAAAAATTAGTAACCATTAAAAAGTCATCGTATAGAATGGCTATGTATGAACGCTATCATTTCCTGAAACATGAAACATGTCATCTAAGAAAGATAGTTTCCACTAATTAATCGCAACATATATTCTATATGGATGCTTACCTGTTAACAATATAGTTGAAAAGAAATAAAAACACTAAACTCTCCATCTTGTGTCATGAGAAGTATAATAATTTATAAAAGAATTGATAAAGAGATGATAGAGACAAGATGGTGCGGCGGCTACAGAGATGTTGAGATAGTAGGGTAATTTTGGTTTCAACTTGGAACTGCAATTCACATTATCATGGACAGTTATAATTAATCATGAAATGGTTAATGTGTAATTCCATATTTGCCCTTTAATAAACCGTAACATATTACAATAAGATTTTATTAATTACAATCATGCCACTTTAATTTCAACCATTGATCACATCAATCAAAGGCTAAAAATGGTTCTCGCAGTTCTGTACATTTATTTGGTTCTGAAAAGAACCTCACACTATATATATATATATATATATATATATATATATATATATATATATATATATATATATGATAAAGATCAAATAAAAAGACAAATATTCGTGAGAAGGATAGCAAAGTGATTTAATTTTTTTAAAAAAGTATCTCAAAAAATTCTGAAAAAATTCCACAAGATCGTGTATGGTTGGTGGCATGAAAATAGTTTTAAAAAAAGGAAGTTTTTCTAAAGTTGAATAAGTTTTGCCGAAAAAAAATTATTAAAAAAAAACATTTTTTCATTAAATCGGTTTTTTGTGGTGGCATCAAAAATTTGTTTTTGTACCCAACTTCTTTTGACTTTTTGCATCAAAATTTTATTGGCGCATCAAACTATAATAAAACAATTCGAAAAATTATGTGGCATCAAAAATTTTTTGTATTTGCATGCAAAATTTCTTTTATTGGCGCATTAAAAAAAACGTATAAAAACTCAAAATTAAGAAAAACTTCTTTTAGGCAAAAAAGTTTTATGGCACCAACATCCCTGTTTAATAGAATTATTCGAGAACTTTTTAAAAAAAAAATTTTTTTTTTTATCCTGCTCGACGATATATTTGTCTTTTTTATTGTAACTTCCCTATATTTTATATATATATATATATTATATATATATTAATAAAATTATTTTGTTTTAAATGGAAGAGTAGATATGTCAAAAGAAAGTATTCGTGGTGGGTGGCTCAGCCGTACACCGTCGAACCATCCACAAAACCAAACACCAAACACTTCCGCACTTAGCCACGAGTCACCCCACTCCTCATTGCCAACTATTACAAACTCCTCCTCACGTCACACACAACACCTTCACTATTGATGTAAACGAAACAAAATACACAAAACACACTTTTTAAGTTTTCTCATTTCTGACATTCAGAATATCTCCACTTAAACGCCACCAAAACATTAATTTTATATAAAAAAGAATATTTTTTTTAATAAAAAATTTATGCTTGTATATGTTGGTTATGATAAGAATATAATCTTTATATCTTATAAAAAAAGTGGAGTTTATTCTGCTATACACATGCTTCTGTAAGTTTTATCTATCTTTTAAGCATCTTTTTTTTTGATATGTTTTTTAATGTTAAAAAAAGATGAAATTTCATATGGGTATTTGATAATTTGATTATTTATGCAGTTTTTTCATCTGGCTAGTTTTTTTTTTAATTTTTATGTTAAAAAAGATGAAATTTCATATGGGTATTTGATAATTTGATTCTATATGCAGTTTTTTCATCTGGGTAGTTTTTATTTTTTATAAAAAATTGATTTTTGTGTTAAAGATTTGATCTTTATAGTTTTTATACTGTTTTATTGCTTGTAATCTGTTCTCTGAATTGGATTTGTGTATAAAGGTGTAATTTTTATAGTCTAATTTATTGTGAAAAATTGGTGTTTTTTTTAATATGTTTTTATAAAGTTTGTGAAAAGTTGGGATGATTGTGTTTTAGGGGTTTGTGAGGGTGAAGATGAGGAATAAGGGCATGGTTTGATATTGCAGTATGAGTAACAGTGAGAAGAATAATAGCAGCATTAAGAGGCGTAAAGAAGAAGGGGGTGTAGATAGCAATAGTAATAGCAATCATAATAGTAGGAATAGTAATAATAAGTCAGGGACGATTAAATCAGGCTCGGGCTGCTCGAAATCCATTTGTTCTAACGGTTCGGTCACAAATTCGGATTGCACTATTGATGAGAGGGTGCTTGTTGATCCGAAGTTGTTGTTTATCGGAGCGAAAATTGGAGAAGGTGCTCATGGGAAGGTTTATGAAGGAAGGTATATGCATTTGATTAACATTTAAATTTGCGTAATTGTGTTTTTTTATTTGGTTTGTCTAAAATTCTCGTACGTAGAAGTGTAAGAATGTTTGTTTTGCATTTTTGTAAGAAAAACGGTTAATAGTTTGAAATACTAATCAGTCATTGAATTTCTTATGCATATAAGGTTTTCCGGTCTTAGCTAGTGAATCATAGTGTGTATATATAAAAGTGACTAAAATCTTGTACGAAATAGTCACTGAAACAAAATATTGATGGAAGTTTTTCATGTGTTTTACCCTGTTTTCAGTTGGCCAATAATACGAGAGCCTTTTTCTTTCCTTAATTTTAACTGTTTTTTGAAGCCATTTTTCTTGGCTTTTCTTTGTTACCATTCTTGCAAGATGCCAAAAGTACACTGTTGTTTACAAGAAAGGATAAATTATATTAAATTATGTAATTATAGATGCAAAAGAGTTGTATTTCTTGGCTTTTTTTTCTTCAGAAATCGGTCATCTTGCAAAACAAGTTTCTCTGCATTTTCTCTGCATTTTCAAGATTCATTCGCTTCTCTTAGATAGGTGTAACTTTGTGTATTTATAGGTATGGAGATCGAATTGTTGCCATAAAGGTTCTTAATCGTGGGAGTACCACAGAAGAACGAGCTGTACTTGAAGATCGTTTTGCACGTGAGGTTACTATGATGTCACGAGTGAAACATGACAACTTAGTGAAGGTAGATTTGCTTATTCCAAGAATTATAACCTGAAAGATCTGTGCTTTACGTGATTATTGTATCATTTCTGTGCAGTTTATTGGAGCTTGTAAGGATCCTTTAATGGTGATTGTCTCTGAATTGTTACCGGGGATGTCACTGCGGAAATACTTAGGCAGTATTCGTCCAAATCAATTAGACCTTCGTTTAGCATTAAAGTTTGCTCTTGATATTGCTAAAGCCATGGAATGCTTGCATAAGAATGGGATTATACATAGAGATCTAAAGCCTGGTACTTATTTGTTTGTCCATTTCTGATGTTTTATATTTCGGTTTCCAGCTTATATAATAGTAAGCGTTAATAAGCTAATTAGTGTACATAAATCATAAAGGTGCAATACTCGGTGGAAAATGATAAGTAAACGATCTAAGTCGCAGTACCGAGATAATTAACTACAAAATGCACATCCAAACATATTTTTTTCTATTAGTTTGTGAAGATTTAACGATTCAACTATTGATTATGATATTTTGTGACCTTCTTCCTGATTTTGTTTCAGACAACTTGCTGCTCACTGCGAATCAGAAATCTGTAAAGCTTGCAGATTTTGGTCTTGCAAGGGAAGAAACAGTTACTGAAATGATGACTGCCGAGACCGGGACTTACCGTTGGATGGCACCCGAGGTATGTTGTTGGCGCGACCAATTCATTTTTTACTCATTGATTCATTTGTTCAGTATTTGTATGCTTTTCTTAGCTCGAATCCTTTTATCAGAAAAAGATAAAAATTTCCTCTTGTTCATAGAATTCTTCAAATAAGTATTTTTAGCCTTTTAGGCCTTGTCACTTTACATGTTTAATGTTAGCTTAGTACAAAAAACTACCAATGGGCAATGTCATGTCTCTTTTTTGGAGCGTGTTTGGATGTGCATTCTGAAAATAATTATACGATATTGTATAATTAGAATGAGCATAAAACTGTAAACATTTGAACTGTGTAATGTAGTGTTTGGATCTGCTTTTGCTTTTTAAAGCTGTAATAATAAGAGAATTCTATGTTTGAGTGCTGACAAATGCTTATTATATAAGGTAATAATCATAACAAGACCGAAAAACACAATATTATGACGATAAAGAAAAGGTATATTGCATTGAGATTACAAGCCTCTTGACGTTAGCCAGTGAATAGAAAATTAGCTTTCTTGTAGCTCGTATGAAACAGATAAGTATCAAAAAAATCTGTTCATTCAAACATTGTTGCCTTTGGGACTTTAAGTAATGATAATCGGAAAATCAGCTCTAAACTCTGAAATCAAACATCCCCATAATCGCACATTTAACTTGCTATAATCATTTTCTTTCGATCACAAATGGCCCATGGACACAATGTACTTGCTTTGTAAAGTTAGCTTTTATCTTTATCACATTCTTTTGACAAATGGATCATCTTCTTATGTTCTACATGTATTAACTTGAATTGTAACATTTGCAGTTGTATAGCACGGTGACCTTGCGTCAAGGGGAGAAGAAACATTACAATAACAAGGTTGATGTTTACAGTTTCGGTATTGTGCTTTGGGAATTAGTGACAAATCGAATGCCGTTTGAGGGCATGTCAAATTTGCAGGCTGCTTATGCTGCGGCTTTTAAGGTACGGTCATGATCACTCTGTTATCTTATATTGTATATCGATCTCATGTCGGTATTTTAAGTATTTATAGATGATTACGTGATATTATAAAATAGACCATAGCCTATAGGAACTGGTGATGTTTAGTCGAAATGCTAAATTTTGATGTAGTTAGGTAGGTGGCTAGAATTGTCTATATGATTTTTTTGTGAAAAGGCGAGTTAGGTGACCCAAAAATTTCCTTTACATTGAACCTAGGCAACTAGCTAACATCGTCGCTTTTTTGCTTAAAACGTGACCCAAAAGTTATGTGCTTATTCTGACTTAACGTGAGGTGACCCACATGTGATCCAACAGTGTTAGACAATATCTTTTTGGAATAAGTCAGGAAACGTGGACACCCAAGTAAGCTTAAAACTGTGTGTTTTGAGTCCAACAAGTCGACCTAATGTGTTTGACCCACATTCATTTTGACCATATTTAAAATTTGTTAATTTAACCTGTTAAATGTTTTTTCAATCGTTTACCAGTTCAACCTGTATATAATGCTTAATACATACATCATTTCTAGTTCTATGAATCCCGCATGTCATATCACTATACGCCATCAACAAGTCTTTGAAGAACATCGATGGCAAGTAACTAAGTTTGCAAATATTTGGTTTAAAATCTTGACTGAAGCAACGGTTCGAAGCATACTAGTTTATTTGTCATGTCAACATAACGGACATTATATTGGCGAATGGCCCATCTTAAAACCAATTTCGATGCATGATCATGTTTCCCTTTGCTCAACTTGTATGTGGAAACTTCCACTTTCTAACGCTCTTTACTTACCTGAAACAGCAAGAAAGGCCGAATCTGTCAGATGATATCTCACCTGAACTTGCATTCATCATACAATCATGTTGGGTCGAGGATCCTAATTTAAGACCAAGTTTTGACCAAATAATACGTATGCTCAACACTTTTCTCTTCACCCTCCCACCACCACCTTCAGAGTCTCCAGAAGAAGGTGATGCCGCTGAGGACGCGGTGGCAGCTGCCAGTAATGGTGGCATGACAGAGCTTTCTGCACGCTCAAGACGGAAGTTTTCTTTTATTCGCCAGATTTTTGCTGCCAAAAAGACCAAGAACTCACAGTGAAACGCGGGTAAGATCGGTTGGGCCGTTTTGATATCTCGCATTTCTAAAAAGATGAGATCGTTATGATCAACTTGTGAATCTTTATGGAAAAATTGTCGAATAGATTGAAAAAGATTGTCTTGGGTGAATAGATACAATGGAAGTGTCTTGGTCGACATTGGTTGTAAATGAGGCACATAAAAACTCTAGATTTTCCGCTCATGTTAATATGAATGCTCTGGCTCTAATTTAGCGTTGACACTATTCCAAAGGAATTAACCTTTTTTCACTTGATAAACTTAACGGATCGACGTAATGTACAATTTCTTGAACGAGGTATGAGTTTTTCACAATAAGGGTGAAAACGTCAACCGGATTATATACAATAGCAGTCTATATGTGTCTCTAGCAGGTCAAATTGTTTAAGCCATAAGCAGGGACAAAAGGGTTTGTCCCGGTTGTTAACGGGACATCTGTGGATTTTTGTGAAACTCGATTTAGTCTAAATGCACCTGGTCTAAAAGAGTTGTGTTCCCAACATTGTTTCGTTTTCTTAAACGTTTCTAGCTGATTTTTGTCATGGTTCCGTCTTTGTGCTATAAGACCGGGGTGTAGTAAAGGGTGTTGGGCGCGTAAAACACGAACCCACGCGTGGGCCATTAAAACTCTCCCCAAAGACGCATCTATGTTGAAAGAAACAGAAGTTAGTATCAACCGACCTATATCTTGGTTGTGTGTGTGTTTGGTTTTTGTGGGATATATTTGTATTTAAGTGGGCTATGTTGCGTGATGAAGTTGATTTTCTTGTTACTATGTCGGTGGTGGTGATCGCTGTCACCACTCACCGACTCTAAAGGGGTTTATGAGCTTATTTGATTTGGCTTATATTTCATAAGCCCCAATTTTCTGACTTATTTATAAACTTATGAGCTCATATAAGTTTATCATATCGTAATAAACTTATATAAGTCCATGAACACAGATACAAGTTAGTACACACACGCCTGTAGCGTCGCGCGATCCTACACTCTAACAGTCAGTCTATACACCGTGCCTAGACCCGTGGTACACCATCTATAGTTACATGCTACTGCAGAGTCTCTGAGCTGGCGATACACACAGTTATCACGTCGTCTCGAACTTCTAGCCTCCACGCATAACAATGACTCCAATACGCAACCAATACTCGAAACTCGCATAAAACACACACACTCATCAAGTGTACACACACACGATCATGATATATCTACTTTATCATACAAAATCCGCATGAATAACATACGTCATACTAGACTCCGACCTTGACACTCGTGACAAATTGTCATCGAACCGGAGTAACTGGCGTGTAATGGCTACTTACATCAGAGCTAACTAGTCTGAAAACACTGTAGACCTACCGAAGTCAAATCACCTAGTCTCTCTCACGACTGACACAGTCATAAGATATAGTTACATCCTCTACTGAATAGCGTTTCAGTATGAACTCACATTTTGTCTCTAATACAGACGACTGCTGAGTACTCGCAAAGACAGACCTACAAGGAGTTCTAGACACGGTATGCTTCTACACGTACACACACTGTAAAATGTACTACAAGGTTAACAGATTGTTGTCAGATAACATGCTGCAGTTATGTGTATGGGAGGGGGGGGGGTATGTGGGGGGGGGGGGGGGGGTGGACAGAGGCCCAATGGATACCAATCAGAATAAACATCTACTGGCTAACCACAATACAATATGGTATGTCCGTTAGTTCTATGAATCCTGGGACGTATCGTCTTCAGTAATAGTTTATCGTATAGTTTTCTGTATCATAGGCATTGCCTGTACATGTTTCACACACAGTATCATTAACAGGGTTGTATGAAGCGCATCCGATTTTGCTTTGAATACTTTATCTAGGGGTATACCATGACCAGGTAGCATAACGAATGGTGTGGAGGATTGTAGGTGGGGGGGTTAGTTGAAGTGTGTAAGGGGGGGGGGGGGGGGGGGGGGGGGGGGGGGGGGGGGGAGGGTATGTATCTCTCTAGAGCTAAACGAGTAGTAGAGGTAGGGGTCATTGTATTAGAAATAGACATATTTATTTTGTAGGGGGGGGGGGTGGGAGGTCTTGATGTAGAGGGGGGGTGTGAGGGGGAGATAGGATTGTAGTAGATATGGAGGAGAGGTGAGTGTGTTAGGTGTTGTAGGTATGGTTTGTGTATTGAGTGGGTGGTTTGTTTATTTGTGTGATTAAGTAAGTGTGAGGGGGGGGGGGGGGGGGGGGGGGGGGGGTGTGGATGGGTGGGTGGGGGGAGGTGGTGGCGGTGGGTACTCTTGGTGGGTAGTTAGGTGTGTGTATTGTATGTGATGGGGTAGGTGTATGGATAATATTGGAGGATGTGGTTAATTAGTGATATTGTGTAAGTGGAGGAGGGGAGGGTTGATAGTTGGGGTTGTTCTCTTGAGTGTGAGGGGGGTGTGAGGAGGTGATGTGCGCGCGTGTGAGGTGGGGGGAAGGTGGTGGGGATTGTTGAAAAATTTTGGGGAGGTAGGTGGGGGGTTGTTTAGTGTAGATGTGTTGGGGTGATTGTGAGGTTGTTTAGTTTGTTGGAAAATGGGGAATTTAAAGATTTTGTTGAAGTTTTTTTGGGTGGAGGGTGGGTTTGTGTTTTAATTTTAATTTTGTTTGAGAGGTTTGAATATGGTTGGGTTTTATTTAAAACACTAAATTTTTGTTTTTTTTTTATTTAAAAAAATTTGTAACCCCCAATAGGGGGTTGTTTGGAGGGGGGTGGGACTATTAGTATATTAATATGTGGAGTAGGTGGTAGATCCTCTCTTTTTTGGTCTTAAGTACAAATAGATGTTGAAATGAGAGTGTTACACAGGACACACACAACATTGGAGGAAGGTCTGACGTGACGGAACACTTAGAAACGAAGTTGTTATAAATGATGATGGTATGTGTTGATACACACACAGGTGAGTCTATTGGTGAGTAGTATTGAATTAGTTTTGTGTGGGGAGAGTTCAGTAGATTTGTATGGATGATCTTGTAGAGTGAGTACTTGATAGGGAATGGGTTTGTATATTATGGATGTGGATTGAGGGAAAAAGAGGTTGATGTGATTTGGTAGAGATTTATTGAGTAGGGTAGTTAGGTAGGGTGTGTGTTATAAATTTTGAGTATGTGGAGCAGTGGGTGTGGGTTGAAGACATGTGGAGATAGTTAAGAGAGAGTATGATACTTAGTAGAGGTATATTAGTATATAGTGGAATGATAGAATGTTATTGTTATATGAGAAGTGATGAGAGTAAATAATATATAGGTGAGTGGAGGAGAGTGAGGAGAGAGAGTGAGTAGGTGGTGACGGTAGTAATTGAAGGGAGACAGGGTGTGGATTTTTATGTTGTAAGAGTTATGGGTTTGTTGTTTGGTGTTGTGTTGTTTTGTGGGTGGATTTATTGTTTTTTTAGTAATGAGAGTGTGATGTCTTTGTGATGAATGTTTATGTGAAGTTGTTATATTGATGGTGTGGGGGTTTATTTTTATTGTAGTTTGATGAGAGATTTAGTATTTATTACATTTAGAGGATTAGGACAATGTGTTAGAGTGATTTGTGTGTGAGGAGAGGATTTGGGTATATGTATGAATTGTGCACCATACGTGCACGAGCCCCGCTAAAAATTCCGACACACATCCAAACCCGAAGTGCTCATAGTACGCATTTTATTAGCATTAGAAGTAGACGCAACGAGCACCGTGGGAGAAGATGAAGTGTTATGAAAACTAGAATTACCATGTGAGGAATTAGACATGTCGCTTTCCTCAAGTAGCATCAAAGACCGCAACTCATCAAACGTGGGTGCTTTTTCGCGAAGACGAATCACACGAGCGGCATCGGGATACTTGCTACGAACCCCATTAATGGCATAGGTTACAAGACTAGTGTCTTTAACCGGGGATTCAAGATTGGCAAGGCGATCGGCTTTTGACTTTAGTTGTTGGAAAAAGTCGGTGATGGATAAGTTGCCAATCGCCATGTTGCGGATCTCATTGTCGAGTTGTGTGATGCGGGCATCCTTATTGTCATGGAAGAGATCTTTCAAACGGTTCCACACTCCATGGGCGGTAGAATCAACATCAACAATCATCTCCACAAGTTTGGGAGAGATGGTCGCATAGATCCACATGACGACAAGAGAGTCGTTGGTGTCATGTAGAGGATCGACCGTGGAGGTGGCTGTCGTTGAGGGGGCGGCAAGATGGTGATGAACTTCATAGGTCTTACAGAATCGTTGAAACAACGAGCTCCAAGAGTTATAATTTAATTTATCAAGATCAAGAGGGGTGGGTATACATGCCTTGATACTTGCAATGGAATAGGCTTTATCAATTGGTGGCTTTGGCGGTGTTGGCGTATCTCCTGCCATGAGGCTATGGCAAAGGAGAAAACAAGCAGCAAATAAAAAGAAGCAACTGTGATGCGAAAAAAAAAATTGTATTAGGGTTTATGAGAGGATCTTTTTGGGAGGCTGTGATACCATATTAGAATTGATTATTCTTCATATCCCCCTATTCATCAGTAGCCATCTTTATATATAGATGAGCCATGAGACTATACAAGGAAAATGACAATCACAATTAATGATACATAAATGCTAATGTCAATCAAGGCAATCACAATTAATGATAATTGCTAATGACAGCTAATATTAAATGGGTCACGTTCGGGTTATATGTAAACAGGTTAGGGTTGACATAGCTGACCTGATTATTTAAATGGGTCAGGTTCGGGTTGGGGTTTTCCGACCCGCCAACCTGCCAACCCAAACCTGACCTAAATTGCTACCCCTAGTTAGACCTCATACTTATAAACAATGTAGCCAACACTGGTGGTTTATGGTCGGGTGTAATAAGGAGACCTCAAGATCACATTCGTCATCATCGTTTTCTTTCTTTACAACCAACAACTTAGTGTATAAGACAACCAAGTTCACCACCGAACGAACCCCATGGAAACTATTTAATAAACACACATACACAAATCTTCAAGACTCGATCGCCCAGACGATCGAGTTTTCCCTATTTTTATTGAAAACGTGTCTTGGATTTTGGATTAGCGAGTGTAGTAAGGTAGCACACATGATAGTTTGCCAGCAAGGACGAAAATCGAGTCTTAGAGTGCTTATTACTAATTTTCTAATGCTATGTTCTTGAGTTTAAAATTGAGAAGAAAAGAAAAAAAATGGAAAGAAGTAAAGATAATCTTGTGTTCTTGAGTTTTTTTAACAAAAGAATTGGATAGAAAAGAAAGGATCTGAGAGGGAAATGTGAGCCTAAAATATTCCGCCCATATTTGGGAGGATTCGGAAGGAACTGAGGCTGCCACTATGGCCAGTCGACCGACTCGGTCGACCATCGGTCGCCGTCGGTCACCACCATAGTGGATGTGTCGGTCGCCGGCGATTGAAAGGCAAATACATCGCTCTCTCGACCGGTGTCGTGTGTTTGTTTTATGTGAAAAAATATCCCAACGTCACAATTTTAATTAAATATAAAAAAACTTTTTTAACTTTAAAAATTCAAACACTTTAACACTATAAATACCCACTTATTTTACCATTTTACACACAGTTATATACACTTTCATCAACTTTTTTAAATGGCTTGTTCGCTTTCATATACTGACGATGAAGTCGAAGCATTGGTTCAAAAACTAATTGACGAAGGTATGGTTCGTTAGAAAGTGATTCTAGATTTAGCCTTACAATTTGATACCCAAGATAGTTTATACCTTTAGCTTTCTCGAGTTAAGGAGTGAGCATCATGTGTATCTATTTCGTCGTTACGGATGTGTATATGTGGTTTTGTCGCCTTTTCTGGAGCATTGAGATTGGTTTAAATTATATGAGTGTACCGATAGTATATTAAATTCTAGAACTTGTTATTGTGATGCATCCCGAGACCGCATAGTAAGTATTAAGATTTGCTTGATAAGAGGCACTAAGATTAACCCGTGTTTTAAACCTGAAATTGTTATGATGGTCACACCGATCATATAACTATCTCACACCCTTATCATGCACTCACTTTTAGTGCAGGATACTCCTAGTGCAACCCTCCGAGCCTATCTTTTTTCACGGTTCTCGTAATTTTTTGGTGGATTCCAAATTATTAATGAAGAACATTGTTAACCCTTAAACCAATCGTTACACTCAAATCGCCTTAGCCTACCTTGTATGTACTCACTTTTAGTACATTATTGTGTTTAACCCAAGTTAATTATTTGAGTACATGGTTGCTAAGTCCTTATCCTTGTAAATACTGTTTTGGGACGATTGAGATTCATGGTAGTATTTATTTTGCAGAAGAATGGGAAAGAGAAGTTAAGTTAATATCCCCATATGTTTGTTAGATGATCTCTATGTTATTTTGATCCACCTCAAATTGGGTCATTAGTTAGATTGTAAATATCGAGCATGTAAAAGCTCAAGTGTATGGGTACGTATTGTAAACCCCAAGTTATGATGTATTATATTATTCAAAAAAAAGAGAAAAATAGAAAAGAAAAAGAAAGAGATTGATGTAGAGTTGTGTATCTTCGTCCGAGTCTTGGCTTAGCAACCAAACCAGCATTTATTCGTATAAATAATTAGCTAACCCTTCACTACAAGAAATATGAGAACATGTGACGGACTTTTCCCCGGCGACATATGTCGCTGGGGAATATGCACTAAACGACAAAAATAGATCCTACGTGGCACCAATTCTCGTAGAAAATTTAGTCAAAGTATTCTGAACTTTTCCCCGGCGACATGTCGCCGGGGAATTTAGTCGTTAAAAATTTTTACAAATATTTCTACGTAAATCGTAGCGGGAAATTTTCCGCTACGGTTTCCCGGCGAATGTGCGGGGAAAGTATTATTAAAAATTATAAAGTTTTATTAATATATCACAAATATATCAAAAATAAAAAAAAGATGTTTCCCCGGCGACATGTCGCCGGGGAAAGTATTATTAAAAATTATAAAGTTTTATTAATATATCACAAATATATCAAAAATAAAAAAGATGTTTCCCCGGCGACATGTCGCCGGGGAAAGTATTATTAAAAATTATAAAGTTTTATTAATATATCACAAATATATCAAAAATAAAAAAAGATGTTTCCCCGGCGACATGTCGCCGGGGAAAGCGTTATTAAATTTTTTTTGAGTTTTATTAATATATCACAAACAACTCACAACTATATTTTTTACTAAAAGTTTTATTAATATATCAAAACTATATTTATTAAAAAACTAGAGTTTTTAATAATTAATATTTAAAAAATATATTATTTAAAATTATTTGATATAAAATAATTTCGCCGGGGAAAACGTTTGACTTTGTTGACTTTTAATTAAACTACGTTTTTTAGATTTGTTTCGGTCCGATATTCCGTATATTTTAACAAAAAAATATATATATGTTTTTAAGGTGATATCGTTATACATAAACACATTCATATGTTTACATCTAACAACACATTTCATATCATAAAAGTTTAAACAAAGTTCTTCACTACAATAAATACAACATACGATAGTCATTGCAAATGACAATACTCGAAATTATACGAATTCCATTTGCAATGATCAAACTGCTCACATATCTAAGTTTTTCCATTTCATTGAGAACTTTGTGAAATAGTGCAGCCGAATTAATTGTATGTTGTTCCGGATGCATACGCATTTCCATTGTTGCCTTGAGTACACTTATCTTTCCACGCAAGTGCTTGCAGTTTGAGCACTCTCTATTTCTTGAAGATCCTAGAGAATAGTTTGTAGGTGTTGAAGGTCCAGAAGAATAGCTTGGAGGCGTTGAAGGTCCTGAAGAATAACTTGGAGGTGTTGAATGTCCTGCAGAGTAACTTGGAGCTAGCTCCAGGAGGAATCATCAATTCACGAAGTCTCGGATCTCTTTCCATAAAAAAATCAAACATCCTAAAATGTTTCGGAGGCTGTTAATAGTAAAAAATCAATTTCTTTTAACAACTAACTAGAAAAAATATAATTAAATTAATTTATATATTACACAAATAAAAAACATGTGATTGTTCACCTTTGATTTTGGACATGCATAGTATAGTTTACCATAACTCTCAGGTATAACCCTAACATCTCGACTCGTCCGTTGAACGTCTAATGTATAACCCTAACATCTCGAATCATCTGTTGAACCTCTAATGTATAACCATACCATATCGACTCGTCCATTGAACGTCTAATGTATAACCCTAACATCTCGACTCGTCCGTTGAACGTCTAATGTATAACCATACCATATCGACTCATACGTTGAACCTCTAATGTATAACCGTAACATATCGACTCATTCGTTGAACCTCTACTGTATAACCCTACCATATCGACTCATCCGTTGAACCTCTAATGTATAACCGTAACATATCGTCTCATCCGTTGAAACTCTAATGTATAACCATTTCATTTTGTTCATTCCGTTGTTAGAAATCTAAGTATAACCATACCATACCGACTCATACGTTGAACCTCTAATGTATTACCCGTAAATATCGAACTCATCGTTGAAACTCAATGTATAACCCGACCAAATCCACTCATCCGTTGAAACTCTAATGTTATACAGTAACATATCGATATCTGTTGAACCTCTATACTGGTATAACCTACCATACCACTATCGTTTTGTTGAAACTTAATGTATAACCACTTTCCAATATTGTCCTCATGACTCATCCGTTGAACCTCTAATGTATAACCGTAACATATCGACTCATCCGTTGAACCTCTACTGTATAACCCTATCATATCGACTCATCCGTTGAACCTCTAATGTATAACCGTAACATATCGTCTCATCCGTTGAAACTCTAATGTATAACCCTACCATATCGACTCATCCGTTGAAACTCTAATGTATAACCCTACCATATCGACTCATCCGTTGAACCTCTAATGTATAACCGTAACATATCGACTCATCCGTTGAACCTCTACTGTATAACCCTATCATATCGACTCATCCGTTGAACCTCTAATGTATAACCGTAACATATCGTCTCATCCGTTGAACCTCTACTGTATAACCCTACCATATCGACTCATCCGTTGAACCTCTAATGTATAACCGTAACATATCGTCTCATCCGTTGAACCTCTACTGTATAACCCTACCATATCCACTCATCCGTTGAACCTCTAATGTATAACCGTAACATATCGTCTCATCCGTTGAACCTCTACTGTATAACCCTACCATATCCACTCATCCGTTGAACCTCTAATGTATAACCGTAACATATCGACTCATCCGTTGAACCTCTACTGTATAACCCTATCATATCGACTCATCCGTTGAACCTCTAATGTATAACCGTAACATATCGTCTCATCCGTTGAAACTCTAATGTATAACCCTACCATATCGACTCATCCGTTGAACCTCTAATGTATAACCGTAACATATCGTCTCATCCGTTGAAACTCTAATGTATAACCCTACCATATCGACTCATCCGTTGAACCTCTAATGTATAACCGTAACATATCGTCTCATCCGTTGAAACTCTAATGTATAACCCTACCATATCGACTCATCCGTTGAACCTCTAATGTATAACCGTAACATATCGTCTCATCCGTTGAAACTCTAATGTATAACCCTACCATATCGACTCATCCGTTGAACCTCTAATGTATAACCGTAACATATCGTCTCATCCGTTGAAACTCTAATGTATAACCCTACCATATCGACTCATCCGTTGAACCTCTAATGTATAACCGTAACATATCGACTCATCCGTTGAACCTCTACTGTATAACCCTACCATATCCACTCATCCGTTGAACCTCTAATGTATAACCGTAACATATCGTCTCATCCGTTGAAACTCTAATTGTAAATAATAATTATATATTTTATAAAAAATCATTTTAAATAATAATTATATACGAACCGAGGAACCGGACCGACCCGGCCGAAACAAACCAATTATATAATTTATAAAAAATAATTGTAAATAATAATTATATATTTTATAAAAAATCATTTTAAATAATAATTATATACGAACCGAGGAACCGGACCGACCCGGCCGAAACAAACCAATTATATAATTTACAAAAAATAATTGTAAATAATAATTATATATTTTATAAAAAATCATTTTAAATAATAATTATATACGAACCGAGGAACCGGACCGACCCGGCCGAAACAAACCAATTATATAATTTACAAAAAATAATTGTAAATAATAATTATATATTTTATAAAAAAGTTATATAAATAATAATAAAACATAAGTTATACATTTTATAAATAAGTTATATATTTTATTTAAAAAGTTAAATAAAAACTATAAAAAAAAGTATATTTAATTTATCTTTTAACGCGCCAATTTACGCGCCAATAATTTCATTACGCTAAACGACAAATTTTAATTTTTCCCCGGCGACATGTCGCCGGGGATTGTCGCTGGGGAAAAGTGTTAAAAACTAGATCTGGTTCATTCATCTTCACAGTTTCATAACGAAAAAAATATATATATCACCACCGGCGATTTTTGCTGACGAGCACACCACCACCATAAAATCAACCATCACCACCTCCACCACTACAACATAACCCACCACCACCACCTCCACCACTACAACATAACCCACCACCACCTCCACCGGCGTTACACGAGCACCTCCTCCTCCTCTAAACCTTAATTCTATATCTTCTTTTTCTAACCCTCTAATTATTGGTGGTGCGTATTTTGGGTAAACATCCGAGTTATGGAGGTGTGAAGAGACAACGTGATCCCATCGTAGAAAAGATTTGGAGTAAAC
>BQNB010024708.1:0-25694 GCA_026074375.1 Tanacetum coccineum
GATTAGGATAAGGATGAGATTAGGATACACCTCATACACAAGATAAGGACAACTATTACATTAACTAATGATTGACAATCATAATAATGATTGACAAATCATCCGGTTGTCACACTTATCTTATAACTAAGACTAATGACAAATAATTGATAGCTAACATGTATGTCATAAATCACTTTTGTTTTATACGAAAAGTGAGACACCCGATTGACATTTTTTATATAAAACAAAAGTGATCTATCAAACATCACATCGGTCGAGAAAAAATATTATGGTCGCACAAAATATTAATTCGGACGAGAAAAAAAAACCCATATATCTTCTCGACGTTTGTCAAAATTCGAGTGTAGTCGCAGAGTATAGTAGTCGCACAAGACTAAAATTAGAAAAGTTTATTTACTATACAATGAAGACCATTAAACCAAAAGGTGAAAACCGATCTCTTTTGCCGAAGTGAAAACCGATCCGTCGGCCTTCGTGTCAAAAGTTTTTTCATCATTTTTGATTCCCTCGCAGGTAAAGTCTCGGGATTTTACCATTTTTTGATGTTATGTAATTCTTTTTGTTGACTCTATTGTACTTTAAGTTTCTAGCGTCTTGCTAGACTCTTTTTTATATATATTCCATCTTTGCCGTTCGAAAAAAAAAGATCAAAGGCCTACGATCACTATATTCGAATATTCGCATAACTTGGATAAGACGTTTAGCAATATACAATTAATTTGTTTTAATGCAGCATAGAGCACAAAATATGCATGACATGGATTAAAATAACGTTCTTTGTGTGTATTAAATGTCAACAAGAGGCATTAAGATCCCCCTTCCAAGTCTAGATCATTAAGACGTTTTTACGTCTGACTGCGTCTGAACGAAAAAAAAATCAAACAGTCTGAATGCCAAAAACGTCTGACCGATTAAGAGGTTAGGCTCATTAAGAGCCTGTTAAGACATTTTAAAGAAAAACAAACACCACCTTACTAAACCTAGACCTCATTAGAATTGATTCAATGCTATTAAAGGACAATATCAAAGATCATGTAGCAAATGTTAATGTTGAAAACGCTCTTACAGCAAATGTTGATGTTGTAAAACCTAAAAATCTCAACAAGTGTAAAATTACCAAAATACCCCTAATGCAAGAAAATTCATAAAAGCATGAATAAAATTCATTTAAATGTTAAAAATTATGAAAATACAATATATGACAATTATGAAATTTTGTAAGATTTAAAATACCTTATGTTATATAAGAAAATAATTAATATTTATATATGTATACTTTTGCCGAAATTAGTTAATATTTATTTAATAATAACTTTACAAATTAAGCTAAATAAAATAGGATAAATACTAAATAAATTGGCAAGACTTATAATCTGATTTAAACTCATTTTGTGAGCCCCTAAACTCGGCATATTCCTATTATAACTCTTTTATTCATTTTCATTTGATAAATCCTAAAAACAAGATTCCGAAACCCTAATAAAACCAAAAGTGACGGCATAGAAATTTTCCAAGGGCTTGCACGATTTTTCTAAGGTTATTTGAAGGTCAAGGAGTGTGGGAAAAATAGTGGGAAGTTTGTGGAGTGATTGGTTCGATCGTGGTTATTATTTGGTTCGAATTAAGCAACCGGGTACTATTAAATCATAAAATCATCAAGAATCATCAAAGGTATTTTTATATCTCATTTATCATCATATTAATCCATAATATACCTGGGAAAAATGTTCATGCATTTTATTTTGATTTTATAAATTAAATCATATTCGAAACCCTAATTTTTAGGTAATTATGAAATCGGCTTAAAAACCATTTGTACATTTGATTTTATATTTTTCTAAGGTTGTTCATATCACATATAACTCAGAAAAATTGTTGGAAAAATTTGGAAGTGATTCGAATAATTATTGGAGATTTACTTGTGTTTGCCGATTTCGAAAATAAGGAAAAAGGAAAGAATAAAATTAGGGTTAGGGTTTTGATAATTTTTCCAGGTGCATTTAATGCCAATGATTGGGAAATAATTATGTTTGTGATTGGGAAAAATTATATTAGGGTTTTGTGAATTAATTTGTTATCCGATTTGCTATGTAAAGGTATAAGGACTTGTTTTGTAATTTCTGAAACTATGGGGTCTGTTTTAGACATGTTATTATATTTAATATATTCTGTATAAAATAAGTTGGGGGGTATAAAATGTCATTTTGATATTATTTTGGATTTAAAATGGTTAATTTCATATATTAAGTAATTAGAAATTAATTAATTAAAATAGAGGGACTGAAATTGTAAATTCTGAAAAGTATAAGGTTTGGTTAGTATTTAATGTATAAAGTATGATTTTGTCATATTTGAATCTATAAGGGCTTGTTTTGTAATTATGGATAATTAAAGATAATGTTTAATTAATTAATAAACCAAAAGGACTAAATATGTAAATTATGTAAAATTAAGGGTTTGACTTGTAAATACAGAAAATGGAAGGTATAATCTGAATAAAATGCTGAAACTTTGATATTTACCTTTTAACCTTTGAAATTATTGATTTTGTTGCTATAGTAAACCCTAAAATATGGAAAGTTGTCATATTTAACCCTAAACTTGTAAGGTTGGCATATTAAGTCCCTAAGCTATTCAAAATACTTAATAGAATCTCAAATGATGAATATTACTAATTATGGAAAGTTACTAATTATGGAAAGTTACTAATTATGGAAAGTTACTAAAAATGGAAAGTTACTAAAAATGGAAAGTTTCTAAAAATAGAAAGTATAACTTAAATGAATGGTTTGTAACTCGAATTCATCATTTCTTTGGTTCGCGTCAAATAGAGAGGGGAGTGAGTTCTGATATTCCTGTGGTGTTTTCATTTGATTATTGCTTTTGCTTCGGAATAAGGTTACAGATATTCTGACCTTATCGTTAAGGTTTCTCTATGACTATTCCTCTTCTATAAAAACTTTGATTTCTTATGTATAATTTGCCTACATTTGCGATTTGCTTGAGCCTTTTATTTGGCTTTCTTATATGATCTGTTTTTATGTTCCATTTGAACCTGTATGCAACCTTTGATATTTGAACCTTTGATATTGATCCCTTTGAAATAAACTTTGATATGACTTTGATTTTGAACCCTTCGTTTGAGAACAAGCTACTATTTGTTTTCCTAGCATGAAGGTAACATGGCCGTGTCATTGAGCACCTTTGCAGGCTCATGTTGTGATTGAACGGGATTATTCTCTACCGTTCCCCGTATTTTGTATTATATGGCCACTTATTACAAGATTATTATTTGTTTAAGGGGCGTATGGATGCATCCTAGATTTGTTTTGTATTGAATGGATTATGACATTTATGATATTTGGATATTTGGTGACCGGATGTTTGGGTGCAACATCCACGGCTTTCACATTTGGAGCTCGTACTCCATGGTTACTATGATTAATTGATTTTTGTTTGTGGCCTTTGGTAATTAGACTTGATTCGATACTCTTTTCTTGTTATCTTACTTACCCCACTTCATGAATTGACTTTATGATTTGTCTTACATACATTTGTATCCCTTTGATCATGTATTGTGATATCCTTTTAACCTTGTAGGCTATCCTTTGATTTCCTGATATATTTTGCTTTCGTATTATAATATATCTGTTCACTGGGCTTTGTAGCTCAGCCGCACCTTTCTTTTCCTGCTTGGCAGGTATCTAAGTAGGCGTTGGGGTTTTGCTTTGACGGTTCTGATGCCTTGAGTGTGGCATCTCTACCTAGAGATCTTAGTTTTGATAGATGAATTGTTTCTTTTCCAGACATTTGTATATTTCGTTTGGATATGTTTGTCCCTTGGCCGAACTTATGTCTTTTAAGTCATGTGAAACTGATTTCACTTTGGTTATTTATTGAAGACTTTTCGCTGTTTATGCTTGTGTTCCTGACTATGACTGCCTATGATGACACACCATATTTGTAATACTTTACCCTTTTGGGTCGGGCGTTACATAAAAGGCCAGCCTAACGCGAAGGATCTAAAGTCCCACAAGCGAGCCATCGCTTGGAAACTTTCTGATATCAAGGGTATAAACCCAGAGTTTTGCTACCCACAAAATTCTAATGGAAGAGGACTACGAACTACGGTTCAAGCATCAAAGGTGGCGATAAACCCGAAAATACCATGACCGTCATCATATAAGGAATGAAGTTTGAAAACTTCTTGTCGCCGGATTAATTTTATCCCGATCTCTGACAGTCCATGGGTAGAAGCCCGGATCTGACCATCATTGTGATACAAAGAAGGGTGGACATGGAACTGTCGTTCAAAAAGATGAGATGATCATATCACCAACTCGATTGGGCTTCATCAGGGTTGCGAGGATGTTGTGCATCGATACAGAAATGTTGAATGAGGCTAACCCGAAAAGACCATTTCCCACTTCCCTTCTGGACCAATCATGCCTCGAAAGACTCGCGGGATAGCACAATTCAATTGTTTCCTCGATGGCTTATCCGGGTTCATTTTCCGATTCCTATCAGACCCGAAGGACCCAAGAAAGACAACCTTTACTTGCCATACGGAACATTTTGCCTATCGTCGCAATGCCTTTTGGGCCTATGCAATGCACCCCGGCACGTTCCAACGATGTGAATGATGGCAATCTTCCATGACTATGATCGAAAAAAACGATGGAAGCTGTTTATGGATGTTGACGTTTCAGTTTCGGGGATTCTTTATCTACATGCCCCTACCCCACTTGGACCAAAATGTTAAAACGGTGTGAAGACACCAATTTGTCCCTAAATTGGGAGAAAAGCCATTTCATGGTGAAAGAAGGCATTGTTCTTGGACACAAAATCTCTAAATCAGGAATTGAGGTCGATCGAGCTAAAGTTGACGTTATCGCCAAGCTCCCTAACCGACTATGTGAAAGAGTTCTTTTACGGTGTATAAGTTCTCGAGTTTGTTTACCGAAGTTTTCTTGGGCCATGACGGTTTTTATGACGGGGTGTTCTTTCATACAAAGAACTTCTCGAGAACAGATATATCAATGCCGCCCCATTGACTCATTTGTTTGAAAAAGAGACTCCATTTTTCTTCTCAAATAGTGCGTTGTCGTGTTGTTGGTGGGTGTCAGTCTTGTGTGAGCGGTGGTGGATGCCGATTGGGGTTGGTTGGGGGTCGTGGGGTGGGTGTCTTTAATACACTTCTTAATAAGAAAATTGACTGAGGCCTCCGATTTGGATTGCCTCTTCCGACTGGGATTCCTGCCCTTTTCGAATCATTGTTGTGATGCCAAGTGATTTTGCCCAATTGGGAGGGCATAAGTCCTCTTAGGCAACGAAAAAGAACTAGACCCATTGTCCAACCAAGTACACTATGCCAGCAAAGCCAAAACCATGACTGCTGTGAACTCAAGCCACACGTCACTATACGATTCCGAAAAAGAATTACTTGCCGTAGTTTTAGTTGTAGCCTTTTGAGAAATTTCGTCTGGTGTTTCGTATCTTGTTTTGTTCCTCTCTTCTAGGAGCACTAGTTGTTTTTTTACCGACCCATTCTGCTAATAAAGTATCTCCTTCGCCTAAGAAAGACTAGAAAGATGCTATAAGCCAAGGTTAAGAAGGAAAAGACTGATGCGGTGGGGTGGAAAAGATCCTTCTTGCTCATGAGAATTTGCATTTGTTGAGATCCCCGTTGGGAGAGAGTAGACAAAAAAAGGAGCAGAGAATCTGGCCGTCCGATCCATCTTTCAGACTTGAGATACCCCCCCACCCCAATCAAGTGAATTAAACTCTGGAGAACAAGGAAAATCACTGATTGCAAACATTTTTCCGCTCGAATTACAGCCGGGGCTGGTATCGGGGGGGTTTGTGTGACGCGGCCGTGGGGGGATGGGCGGTGGGTGCTGTGTGTACCCATAATGGTTTGCATGAGACTTTCCGCCAATACACCATGCGGGGGTCGCTGGATAGGAACTTCATCGTGTCAAGGGGATATTTTGTCATCCCAACAGAATTAAATGGGTAAAAAAAATAAACAATAAAAAAACTAGGTTGTTCAAAGAGGTCAAATACACTGACTTCTGGGTTGACCACCTTCTTGTTTAAAATCTGTGTGGGATCAAAAGATCCGGCTCCGAGGTGTGTGTGTTGGTGTGCACGGCAAAGCACAAAGAAAGAAAAAGAAGAAGAGCTCTCGACCAATTCTCGAAGAAGACTTGCCACACATGGATCCCACCGCGGGGGACTCGGGTGCTGACATTGGGGATGAGGGGAGGCCGAGGGCCGACATTCAACATCATCATGCGTGCAAATTTCTCACCGCCCAAAAAAAAGAAGGTCTTTGATTGATGCAGGTACATTTTTTGGCCTCTTTTAATTTATACAAAGATGCCCCCACGAGTTTACACGAGTTGGTTATAAAAAAATTTGTGAACTCGTTGCCAACGACAAGGTAAAACTTTCACAAAGGGGATGAGATGGGTGCATTGCATAGCCCAAAAGGCATGTGACGATAGGCAAATGTTCCGTATGGGCAAGTAAAGGTTGTCTTTTCTTGGTCCTTCGGGTCTATGGGAATCTGGAAATAACCCGAAAAGCCATCGAGGAAACAATAGAATTGGTTTCCCGCGAGTCTTTCGAGCATCTGATCCATGAAGGGAAGTGGGAAATGGTCCTTTCGGGTAGCCTCATTCAACTTTCTATAGTCGATGCATACTCTCCACCTTGTGACCAATCGAGTCGGAATAAGATCATTCTCATCATTCTTGACGACGGTCATGCCACCCTTCTTAGGTACACAATGCACCTGGCTTACCCATGGACTGTCAGAGATCGGATAAATTAATCCAGCGTCAAGAAGTTTTTCAACTTCTTTCTTGATGACGTCGTGGATTTTTGGATTTACCCGCCTTTGATGCTGAACTGTTGGTTCGTAGTCCTCTTCCATTAGAATTTTGTGGGTACAAAACTCTGGGTTGATACCCTTGATATCTGAAAGTTTCCAGGCGATGGCTCGCTTGTGGGACTTTAGAACCTCGATTAGAGCTGCCTTTTCCTCATTCTTTAAATCTTTTACAATTATGACGGGCAACTTGTCGTCACCCTCCAAAAATGCATATTCTAAATGAGGTGGCAAGTCCTTGAGTTCAACCTCAGGGGGCTCATTAACTGAAGAGTTTGCTTCACAAATTTTAAGATCTTTTCGAGTTTCCAGAAAATAATTTCCTTGATTAGGAGGTGGTGGTGAGGGATCACTATTAAGAATTGCTTCGAGGAGAAGAATGTCCCCATCAGGGTCATAATATGTTGGATCAACTTCCGGTGAAGTTGGATCATCCTCTATAGCAAGAAAAGAGTCGGCTTCTTCGAAAAGGAGAAAATCACTGTCCCCAAATGGAGTTAAAGTAGGAGAGGTGGTAGAAACGATTGGATCATAGTAAGGAGTGGGATTGCCACTCGAGATCACATTTGAGAAACCAAGAACTTCTTGAGAGTATTCTTCACAAGCCATATCAATGACGTCAATTCGGTTTGCCGTCATATGATTGTAATTAGCCGTGTATCTCGAAGTTTGGTCCAGATTAAATGTAATGGCCTCTCTGCCAACACGAAGGGTTATTTCACCCTCGTATACATCGATTAATGCACGACTGGTCTTTAAGAAACTCCTCCCGAGAATTAAAGGTACTCGGGGGTCTGGCTCAAAATCGACGACCACAAAATCTGCAGGAAATTGGAACTTTCCCACCGTTACATAGACGTCTTCAGCGATACCGATTGGTTCAGAGATTGATCGATCCGCTAGCTCTAGCGTCATGCAAGTCGGGGTTAGTTCGGGAAGAGAGAGATTTTTCCATACGGAATATGGCATAAGATTAATGCTTGCGCCAAGATCGGCCAAGGCGTTGCATGTATTAATCCCGGAGAATTCACATGGAATAAGAAATCGGCCAGGGTCTCCAAGTTTTTTCGTAGTGTAAGGTAAGATGAATCAGAAGTCGAATCAAGTCCAATTACCAAGCCCAAACAAATCATATCACAGTAACCATGGAGTAGCGAGCTCCAAATGTTGTTGTGAAAGACGTGGAATGCACCCAAACATCAGTCACCAAATATCCAAATATCATAATGGATTTCGTAGAACTTTCTCAATCTTGGTCGTTTGCTTTTCACGACGTCTTTCATTATTTCTTCTTGAAGGAAATGGAATCGATGATTTTTGGTTAGCTTTGAGCACTAATCTTAGAAGATTTAAGGGCTCAGCGATTGTTTTCATGTTGGACAACAGGGACAATCGGAGGTTGGATGTCTTCAGTGCTTCCAGTTATTAGTAGGAGGCACTCGTATCCTTTGTGAAATCGGGTCACGTTCTAATACTTTAGGAGTAGAAGTAGTATGACTCATGGGTCCCTTGTAGACTTACACCCACTTCGAGTGGTAATACCCTTTAAATCCTCTTTTGGGTTAGTAACAGTGTTTATAGGGGAGAGTTCACCGAAGTAGAGGCGGGTATTGGAAAGTGAGAAATTTGGAAACTTCAGTGAGATTGGTTCAATTATTTTGCATGGTTTTGACCTTGAGTTTGCATGTTCTCTACACCTGGCTTCATTTGCCTTTAATGTAGGATGGGAAATATTTTTCGTATACACCTTGAATATGAGGAGCTGGAGCTGATTTGGCGGGAGCTTGTTAAGAAGGAGGTTGAACAAACTGAGGTCACGATAGATTGACCTTGATGATCGGGGGTTGGTAAGCTAGAGGCTCTGATTGAAATTCCCTAGGTTTTGGTTGTAACGATTCTGTTTGTTCCTTGATTTTGAACATTATGATTGTTAGAGCGGCGAGGAAAACCGGGTGGTCGAATTTGATTTGAAATCGGGGCTCGATAACCGGTGTTTCCTTGGTTGTAGTTAGAAGCGGTGCTTGTGAGACTTATTCTTGAATTTGATATCGATAAACATTGCCAGTGCGTGGCTGGACAAGTTGGTAGGAATGAGCACCACCGCAAGTAACACAACTTTCCTCAACCGCTTTGACGGGAGTAGGAGCGGGAGATTGATTTTTTTTATCAAGGAGTAAAGCTTTCACCATATCTTTCAACTCAGCAACTTCGGAAGAGATTCCGGGGGTGGAAGTGCTCATACATCACTTTTCGTAATTCCGGTTTGTTACAAGTGAATTACGAACTTTTGGATTTTCTTGCAATGATTTTAGGCAATAACGAGCTTTTTATCCAAAAAGTTGCCACCCGTTTAGCGGAATTAACGATCTTGATCGTTTGATGTTAAGGCATTTTAGTATGTAATCGGAGTGTTGCAATTATGAAAATCCATGATGTGGACTATGCCAGTTAGACAGATCGTTAAATCGGTCCCATGCTTCATAAAACGTCTCATCAAATCTTTGTTGAAATCTCGTGATTTCATTTCGAAGATTGGTTGTTTTAGACGGAGGGAAAAATTTGTTGATGAATTTTCGAACTAGATTCATCCCATGTTTTGAATACGATCGAGGGGGTTTCTTTTCAAGCAAATACGGGCTGCCCCCTCGAGTGGAAAAAATGGGTAAAGCATAAGCTTTAACGACGTATCGGGAAGTTCGAAACTTTCATGTAGAAGTGATCTTGTTGAATTCTGATGTGGGCAGAGGATATTCTTTGTCATGTCCAAAGAATTGCTTGTTTTGAACGTGTTAAGCAGACCGTGTTAAGCCTCAAAGTTGGTCCGCCCGGCGATTTCGGGTACAACGATGGAATCCTCGTAACCCGCGGCTGGGTGCTTCAAGAAACTGAGCACATATACGGGTATCATCCATCGGAGCTAAGGGATCTGGTTTTTCCAACTGTATTTCAAGATTAAATTGTTCAACAACAGGTGGTGGGGCCTGGTGTTGTTAATTATGAAGGATTACGAGTTGGGATCGAGTGTGCTTACTCTAAGAAGAAATATTTACACTAATTTTTCTTCTTTTTGGTTTATAAATAATTCACAATTTATTGTTAATAACGGAACAACGATAAAGACAACTTAAAACCTTATAACTGACATGCTTCACGGTATCTCTTCGACAAGAAAAACGCACAAAGGGAGGAGGATAGGAAGCGCGAAGCTATTTAAAAAACCTTTTTCCTTTTGGGTAGTGTTCCTCGGAACTAAACCGCCTTATACCCCTCTAGAGTTGTTTATCTTTTAAATGGTGTACAGTACCTGCAAGTTAACCAAAAGGCGAGTTTTTAAATATTTTGTTCGAGTTGGGATCCAATAAAGTTCACCGGAAGTTATTATGATAATACCTCAATTGAGAATATTATATTTTGGTATTTTTACCAATTTGTGAATTTTATGATAATTAAAGACAATGTTTTTATCTTTTTGGTTTTCTTTTTTTTTCTTAAATGATAATTATACTAAAAAGAAAATGAAAAATATTTTTTACTTTTTGCTCTTTTTTTTTTTTCGGGTTTTTTTTATCATGATAATATTCACAGATTCAAAACTAACTGACTAACACGTTAACGATAATCGGTTTCACAGCCTCCCCGGCAGCGGCGCCAAAAATTGATTGGTTCTTAAAATACGGATATATTATTATATTATATAATTTAAAATATAAAATATAATAAGTATATTTAAAAACACAATCAATGAAACCGAGGAGTAGTATAGAATATCCCCGGATCGTTTATCCCCAACGAGGCTGTGCTGGAGAATCGATATAGTCAGAAAATTGGAGTTTGAATGAGATTAATGATTTGAGAGAGTAGAAAGCTAAGTTAATCAATAACAAACAAAAACGATTGAGAAAAAATATAAAATTATGAAATTAAGCTGAAAAACGAGAGCAGGAATCCCGAACAAGGGGTCAAAAACTTAAAATCTTAAAAAATTAAACCCTACAAAGAAATTTTTACTTCTAAACTACTCTAGGGGACTAATAACGAAGAATGAAAAAGACTAGACTGAAAACGGAGGTCGTTTGACCCAAAAACGAGTCAAGACAAAATCCGTACCCGAGACCCGTTCTTTAAAAAACAAAAGTTTGAAAAAATTAACACTACGACGTCTTCTATTTTTCCTACGAAAATATGATAAAGAAAATTTTCTAAAAAAGAAAATATTTTTTTGATAATTTTTGTATTTTTTATGAATTTTTAAAACTTTTAACGAAATTAAATTATAAAAAATATTAAAACTATTTGGAAAAATCTGAAAAATTACTAAAATTACTTGACCCTACAACTATCCTAAGAAAAATAAGAAACCCAAAATTCGGCTTATAAATAAGCGAAATAAGCTCAAAAGAGCTTATAGCCAATCGGGTAAAAAACACCCTTAAGTACCTAAGTGCCCAAGGGTCTTACAGAAAAGACCCAAGGGCACAACGGTAAGAGGTTTGGTTATAAAAGGGGTGTATTGAGGGTGAGACCCGAGTTCGAGTCTTGCTCACCCATGTTTCCCCTTATCTCCCCTTTTTTTTTAGAAAAACTTTTCAAACAAACTTGTTAAGCACGTTTGGCATAATCTTTTTTGTAACTACAACTTTTTGAGAAAAGCTAAAAATAAGCTGGAAAAAGAGCTTTTTGATGGCAGTTTGCTTAAAGTGAGCTTAAAGGCAAATATGACTTTTTTTTACTCTTATGAAAAAATAAGCAAAGTAAGTGGGAAATGAGCAAACACCACTTAACACACAGACATTATGAACTACTAAGAACAAAAATAAGCAAATGAAATATGCCCAATAAGCCAGAAATTAGCTTAAACACTCAGCAGTACTAACTTAAGAGTTAGTAATAGTAGGCAAAATGTGGCTTTTTGGATGAGGTCTTAAAATACACAATAAGCAATGCGGTAAAGGACAAATAGCTAGCTCAGGAACATAATGAATCTTAATAAGCAGAAAAAGCCTAAAATCTACCCCACTAATAGCAGAAATAAGCAAAAAAAAGTGAAATTAAGCTATTTACTCTATTACACTAACTAAAACAGTCAAGCCCCAGATTTAAGCTTAAATTTAAGCTACTTAGAGTGCTTCCTAAGGTCTACAAATAAGGGGGCTTATAAAAGAGTTTATTGGCTTTTTAGAAAAGCCAAAAGCTTGAGCTAAGGCCCTCTAATAAGTTAGGACAGTGGGCTTTTTAGAAAAGCCAAAAGCTTGAGCTAGGGCAATTTCAACAAAGGGTTTTGTGAATAAGTTAGCTTAAAAATAAGCTTTCCAATAAGCTTAAAAACAAAAACTTAGTTAAAACAGATGAAAAATACCATGAAATGAACTTGTGCACAAATTTTTAGAACCTAAAACACTAATTTACCTTCTGATTTTCTTGAATGAAAATGGGACACATTTTGGCCTTTTGAAAAACTAAGAAAATGTTGACAGCTTATAATGGATTTCAAATGACACCAATTAGTCTTACTACTAAATTTTGATACTCACAAATGACACTCTTTGAGACTAAAACTCAGGTTTACAATGGCTTATCCAAATAAGCTCTTGAATCTCTTTTAAAACCAACAGTCTTAAAGGCAACAATGAGAACACTTGAAAATCACTTTTTGAACTTAAAAACTTTGGAAAAACAGACTCAAAATAGCTAAATAACTTAAGCCAAAGTTAGCCAAATGGTCACAACCCATGACCTTCCCATTTCTACCCATTTTGGGCTTAACCCAAACACCCCTTTATCTTTTTAAAATCGAATTTTTAAAACTGTAATGACTAGTTTAAGCACCAATTTTAAAAGACAAGTATTGAATAAGCATAGTTAAGCATTAAAAGGTAAAAAGAAAAAGCAAATAAGCATTCTAATAAGCTAATAAGCAAATAGTGAAAAATAAGCTATCTAGGCAATTTATACTTAAGACTTGGACAATGGCATAAGCTTAAATAAACATAAATAGGACTATAAACAAGTAAGAAAAACAAGAATTGGATAAGAATAAGCAAAAATAAGTGTTGCTACAGTATACCATTAAGCTGAAAAATTTTAAAAAGAGAACTTACTCAAAACCTCTTGGCTCAAAACAGGAGTAAAGTCAACCTAAATAAGCTCTAATCCTACCCAAACTTATAAATAAGCTAAACTAAGCAACCCAATGAGCCTTCCATTTTTTGCCCATTCATCAATTTGCTATCAAACAGTAACTTTTTTTCTTTTAATTTTTTCTTAAATTTTTGTATCAAAGTTTAAAAACAGATTAAAGATGGCTTATATTAAGAGCTTATATGATTTTAAAGAAGTACAAGTAACTTAGAACACAATATGAAAAACAAACTGAATTTTCATTAATCTTCAAAATTAAAGTACATAAAAGTTGGACTACTTAAAAACTGAACTCTAAAAAACTACACACTAAGAAAAACTAACTCTAACTAGTTTGCCTCAAGGGCTTACAAAAGCTTAAATAGAAAACGAGCTAGGGTTTCTTGGCTTTTTGGTCTCTTCCTCTTGTGCTTCTTTGTAGAGACAAAACAGCATATGTGTTTCTTGTGTGTGTGTAGACGAGTGTGTAAACACAAAGCAATCCTGGCCCTTCATTTATCTTGGTGCCCAAGGTCTCAAATCTAAACCCTTGATCGAATTGTGGTTTTTTGGATTGCCACCGTGGACAAGGACCATGTGGGGGGTGGGGTTTATGAGAGTGAAGGGTTTGGAGTGTTATGGGGGGTCAACGAGGTATGAAAGTGACAGGTTTGGGGTTTAGGAGTTTGGCGGGAAATGATGTTGAAGATATACAGTGTTTCAAACGGGGGTGTGGGTTTGTGGTTTTGACACAAATAGTCCCTCATGGATATACTTGTCTTTGCAATTTTCGTCCTTGTGTTTATAGACGTTTGGGATGTTGGCAGAAACACCCCCCAAGTGTGATACTTGGTATCTCATCACAAGTCCTTGTGGGTTATAGCTTTGGAGGGTTGGCAGAATTGGCCCTTGTGGTTAATACTTTGGGAAAATGGCAGCATGAGTCCCTCACAAGCATTTTCTTCATATTCTTTCATAAATAAGTTAGGGATTTGGCAATTTTGGCCCCTAAACTTATTTTTCTTCACTTTTTGACTTTGGATTTGTCGGGGTTGACTTTGGTTGACTTTTTCACACTTGGGCTTTGTCTTGACTTTGTCTTTTCCATGCTTTTCCATTCCGTGTCCGGTTTTGTCGTTTTGCTTTGTTTTCGTCCTTTTCTTAGGTATCCGTTCCTGCACAAACACAATTAGCAAACATGCTTATTTTTGGCATTTTTAAGTTAAAATTATATGAGTGTGCCAGTGATTTGTTAATTCTAGAACTTGTGCTTGAAATCTTTATGAGACCGCAGTAGGAAAACGTTCGCCTGTTATAAATATTTTACTGATTAAGAGGTGATAAAAATATAAATATAAGTAACAAATAATTTTGTTCAAAAAGTTTTTTAATTAATTTATCTAAAATTTTATCCGTACGAATTGGAGAGCGTAAATGCTGGTATCGCTATTATAAGGAAGTGCGAAGGTTGCAAACTTCTAAGTTCGTTTGAAGTAGTGTGCTTATCTTAAGTATGGGGAAAAACAAGTTACCCCCAAAGATAAAGTGAAATAAAGTAAGGTTAAAAAATGAAGTGAAGGAATAGTTTGTTACATTACGGATAAGGTGGATTATGATTTTATTATAAAACCTTTTTCAACAAATATAAAAATAATATTACTAACTAAATTACCTCTTTTGATGTTTATGTTTGGTGCTTACGCCATTCGGTGAAGTTTAGTTTCTAGTACAAGCTTATGGTAATTTGAACATTTCATGACTGTGCGTATGAGTGACTTCTGTTTACTATCCATTTTACTAAACTGGTCGAGTGTGAAAACAATCTTATCTATAAAAATTCGTGAGTTGCTTTGTCGTGTTATCTATGCTTGTGATCATTAATCTTTTTTATTAAAACGAAATGCTTTCGCTTTGATTGCTTGAGGGCAAGCAATAAGCTAAGTATGGAGGGATTTGATAACGCTCCAAATATACATATAATATTCCTCGAAAATATGTGAAATATATATGTTAACGCATGAAATATTGCAAGTTTGGTTGTTTGTTGGTACGATAATTGTTTCAGGGCCAAGAATGACGAGAAGGACCAAAAGTGTCAAAGAAATCCATTAAAGCACTAACGGTCGTTAAAAGAAGAAACTAGAAGAGAAATAAATGAAGAATTAATGAAAAGAGCTAAAGTGCAGCGCACTTACCCCAAGTACGGCGTACTTCATGGCGGGTTAAATGCAATTTAATTCACACACCAAGTGGGGCGCACAATTATATTTGTGTGGCGCACTTCTCCTGCAGTTACAAGGAAATGATTATGATTGATATAAATGAGTAACCTTCCATATTACCTTAACACCAACAGAGACCCTAATCTTGTGCTAGAAATAGGCCACAAAATTCAGTGTTTAGGCATCCCATTTCTTACAATCATCTCTTAATAATCATTAGAAGTTCTTAGGGAAATTTTTCTAGAAAATTAGAAGTTGTTCTTGGGGAAACTTGAAGTATTCTCTGAATATTCATAGTTTCCAGGCTGTAATCATGCTGGGGGTACAAAATTCAGGCCAAATGTGATGGAGGAGTAGTTTTGCTAGTAGAAATTCCGGTTAACTAGTGTTTGAATCGAGGAAGTTCTTGTAATAAACCATAACATTTTCTAGTAGAAATGAGATATCGAACTCATTTGTTTAGATATCTCTTCCACCCTATGAACAAAGTAATGTACCCGAAAGTAACAAGATGAAACACTGATTTTCTCTGCGGTTATGACATTTGTCTTCCCGGAATGACCTAAAATGAGAACAGGGTATGATATATATCACGTGTACTTGTTATCTTTCTTGCATATCTATTCCTTCCCCCTTACTGGTTTCAATACCTCGGAATCAGCAAAACCTTGGACACACATATACTTGAGATCTTGTTCAAAGAATTAATAAGCTTAAATCTATCCCGTGAGAGTCAACTTCAAGGCTTTTATAACTATGATATTATCTCCAAACATTCCTAAGTCTTTTTACAAACTATGAGGTGTTGGCACTATTGGTCATATGTAGTTTAAAGCCTGAATTCACTAAGTCTTAAATTTCAAATAAGTCCCTAAAGTTTGAAGCAAATAATATCTAAAGCCCCTGTAGTTAATATAAATTAACTCCCCTTAAAAAATTGTTATCCGTCACTATCAAAAAATTTATCCGTTTATATCGTGACTTAATTTGAAAGACCGTTTAAAAGATTATTTAATGACATTTTCTCCCCCTCAAATAATGACCCGTTTTCTATTTAAAGAGATGTTGTCATTGTTTGAGTGGTCGAATTGTCTTTGAAAATCTTTTTGCGATTACTGAAAACGCTGATTCATTTTGAAGATAACTTTTTACCAATAAAAATAAGATTTCTCTTATTTTGAAAAATAAATGCACTGACACATACACTTATTGTATATAGGAAGTAAGGGTTGTATTGCAAAGTAAATACAAGCCTTTGAATGAATATGAAGTAATTCATTCCCGAGAAAAATAAATTTCCTGTTGTTAGGTCAAGTTTTCTTTTTGAAATACTTGCCTTTAAGATGATGACCGGGTTGCTATCGAAAATAATAGCAAGCCATTTTGGCATCTTTTAAAAGCTTTTAAAAGTTTATCACCTGAGAATTGAGCGCTTCCGGATGTACTGCGTCTAGTGTTCTGACACCCCGCATGATCTGCGTCTGAATATGCTGTTAGATACATACCGGTATCCTTCGAGTACCAAAGACCCATGTTAATGGTTCCCTTTAGGTATCGAAAGATCCTTTTAACCGCGTTTAAGTGCTTTTCGGTAGGCGTTGCCTAATACCGGGCACATAAGCAGACTGCATATATAAGGTCGGGTCTACTGGATGTCAGATACATGAGGGATCAAATCATGCCACGGTAAAGTGTAGCATCAACTCGTGTCCCCTGTAGATCTTCATCCAGTTTATTCTTTTCCACTATAGGTGTGTCTACAGAAGCCCTAGTTAGCAAACCATATTTTTTAATAATTTCAGAAGCATATTTTGATTGGTTTAGGAAGATGCCTCTAGGACTTTAAGAAATTTGTAATCCTAAAAAGAATTATATCTGCCCCATCATCGACATCTTGAACTTGGTGGTCATCAGACTAGTAAACTCATTAAACAAAGCAGTATTAGTGGATGCAAATATTATATCGTCAACATAAATTTGTACCAGTAATAAGTCGTTTCCTGCTTTTCGTGTAAAGAGCGTCGGCTCAACTACACCTTTGGAGAAATGTTATGAAATGAGGAAACTTGACAGCAAGTCGTATCATGCACGTGGTGCTTGTTTGAGACCGTACAGGGCCTTTTTGAGCTTATACACATGCGATGGGTTGTCCTGGTCCACAAATCCTTCTGGTTGAGAAACGTAGACCTCTTCTTTGAGCTTGTCATTTAAGAAATCCATTTTGACATCCATTTGGAAAATCATCATATTCTTGTTGGCTGCATTTGCTACGAAGATATGGATGGCCTCTATTCTTGCAACGGTGCAAATGATTCCTCGAAATTGATTCCTTCTGTAACACCCCCAAAAATCATTTACAACGCAGCGGAATACCAAATGGGGTGCTACTTCGTAATACACAGCAATAGATTTAAAATCCATTTTAGTTTTTTTTTAGTTTGAGACCAGCATGACTTTCTCTCCGGACACGGCAATCCAATCCCCAAACTTGTAAGCCTTCATTCAGAATTTCTTCATACAATGCATCGATCCATGATGGTTCGGATCATTCTTGTTTTGAAATTCTTTGTTCGCCTGAAGTTAGGCACGGCCATCAAGAAACCCCACCAGCATCAGATCTGTAGATGTAATTCTTAAAGGCGCACCGACCGGCAGGATCTTCGATTACATTTGCTATAGATGATCCTTAGTCCATCTACCAAGTTAATCGCAAGGGAGTGTGGATTGTCTCATATTAGATGACGATCCTTGAGAAGTCTGAGTCTTCATGAAGAGAATTTATGAAGTGGATCATCATGAAACTGGTGGTGTTATATGGTGATTCTTCAAAACCTTGAGAAATAATTAGAGAATGTTCTTGTTCTTGTGTTGATGGGATACTTGTTGATGTAGCATCTTGGTCAATTGATGTAGACACAGGTGAATCGGCTAAATCAACAACTCTTGGTGCATTAGCAACTAGAACTGGAGAGACAACAATAGTTGGAGGTTTAAAGTATTCATCGAACATAGGTTAGAACAAATGATCCCAATCATCTCTTGGTGGTGGATTATAAGGTTGTTAAGGAATAAGGTTTGTAACAAGTCCTGAACTGGATGTTGCAGTAGTCATAGATTAAAGCCCGGGTCCTGAACCGAGTTGTTCAGAAGCCATTGCCGTTAGCTCATCAAAATCGACATGGATAGTTTTAATGATTTTTCGGGTACATCGGTTGTAGATACGATAAGCTTTCTTCTTGGGCGCATATCCAATGAAAATTCCTATATCAGCTTTAGCTTGAAGTTTGCCCAAATCCTCACTATCATTGTTTGGATAGCAAAGTGCACCAAAGACACGAAGGTAAGATAGATCGGGTTTTCTCTCATGTAAGAGCTCATAAGGAGTTTTTCCATGGTAGCACCGTATAATGGATCGGTTTTGGGTGTAGCATGCGGTAGCGACTGCCTCGGCCCATAGAAATAAAGGAGCTTTTGCGTAGATTAACATTGTTCGAGCGGCTTCAACAAGAGTATGATTTCGCCTTTCAACGACACCATTTTGTTGTGGAGATCGCGCAACTGATGTTTCATGAGAGATACCAACACTCTCATAATAGCTACGCAGAGTTTGATTGACAAACTCAGTTCCATTATCTGTACGAATGTTCCTGACAGGTGTATTCAATCTAACTTGTATCATCTTTAGAAACATATTATAAATCACAAGCTTCAATATGTTGATTGCTAGATACTTCAATATCACCCTTGTAAATCAAGAGTAATCATCCACAATGACGAGGATGTACTTTTTCCCATTTATACTTGCAACACGCATAGGCCCACAAAGATCCATGTGCAAAAGATATAGTTTTTCCTGATTGGTGTCTTCAGATTTAGGTTTATGTGATTGTTTCTTGCTTTTTCCCATAGCACATGCCGAACACAGATGATCTTTTTCAAATTTCAATTTGGGAAGACCTCGTACTAACCATTTTTAGCCAAATTATTAATAGAACCAAAGTTTAAAATGTGACAATCGTCGGTGGCCAAACCAGGATATTGGTCTTTGAGCTTTGGACAAGAGACAAATTGGAGAAGACGCCATCATATCCCCAATTGACAATGTATAAAGGTTGGTTTCCCGAGATCTTGAGAGTAAATCATCACCTTGTCAGATTACCGAACAAAGCACGGCGTTTCTGAAAGCGAGGCTACTTTAAGATTTGAGTCGCAATTGACCACAGGAATAGATAAACTTGTAGCCTTTTAAATTCATGAATTTCTTCTTGCATTGCATCGATCCATGACGGTTCGGTCATTGCTTGTTTGAAGTTCTTTGGTTCTACAAAAGTTAGGAAGGCATCAAAATAACACCACATGACATTAGTCTGTAGTTGCTTTCTGGTGGAGATAGATCGAGAAGGATCTCCAATTACATTTGTTATTGGATGATCCTTAGACCATCTTCTAAGGGATTCGAATGGAGTGTGGGTTGGTTTCACATTAGATGACGATCCTTAAGAAGTCAAGTCTTCATGAAGGGATTCATGAAGCATATCATCATGAAAGTGTGGTGTTTTTAGTGATTCTTCAAAACCTTGAGAAATAATTGGAGAATGTTCTTGTTCTTGTGTTGATGGGATACTTGTTGATGGAGCATCTTGGTCGATTTACGTAGACACAGGCGAATCAGCTAAATCAATAACTCTTGGTGCAGCAGCGACTCGAACTTGAGAGACATCAATAGTTGGAGGATTAAAGTATTCATCGAACATAGGTTGAAACAAACAATCCCAATCATCTCTTTTAGGTGGATTGCAAGGTTGTTGAGGAATAGGGTTTGTAACGAGTCCTGAACTGGATGTTGCCGGAGTCATAGATTGAAGCCCAGGTCTTGAACCGAGTTGTTCAAAAGCCATTCATCATGAATAGTTGCTTGTTGTCTTAGGTTGGAAGAATTTCATAGATGATTGTTGGTAGTTGGGAAACGAGATGTGATGACAGTAGATAAAAATGACATCATTTTGTTAATGGCATCAATAGGGTCATCTCCTTGCTTAAACACAAGAACTGCTAGACCATAATCTATATGAGGAAATTCAGCAAGATGTGTTTGTTGATTAACTATGGAGACAGTATATTTAATTTTTAAACACACACACAAGTATAAAGAAATTTAGAGTGAGAAAGAGAGTGGGAGGTTACTTCTAGTAAGAGAAAGTGAACATGAATAATATTAGATTAGTATGTGTAAAATGAAACAACCAACACCCTCTCTATGTGTGGAGAGGATATTTATATCTACATATGACCGGATATGGATTTGTCCATGGGCTTTCCATGGGCTTTTCCTTAACTAGCCTATTTAGTTTCCAAATATTACTTAACGAGCTATCTAACGATATAATGGAAGTGACCGATACTTTTCATGATCCTAACAATCTCCCCCTAAGGGAGGTCACTCCATTTTACAAAAACTTAGCATACTATGTTTTGTCTTTAGTCTTGTGCTCGCAGACTTGTTTTCTTGACATTATCTTGTGAACATGATGTAGTGATCTTTGACTTTAGGCTTAATCTTGTTCTGTTAAGCTTGACTTGTATGTGAACTTGAACTTCTTTGAGATCATCAACCAAGCATAATCTCTTATCATCATCTTGTGATCTTGCCACCTTGTGTACTTGTGACCTTCGGACCGACATGCTCATACTATTGTTGTTTTATAGTCTTGAAAGCTTGAATAAGACATCTTTCTTGAAATTCATTAACTATAACACTTTGTCACTTCGAGTAAGACGTTCGGTATCAGAATGATGGAAACCTCTTTGAAATTCTTTGACTTTAATACTTTTTCACTTCAAGAAAGACGTGCGGTATCAGAGTAGCGGAAGTCTTGAAAAGTAATCAACAACCTTCCAAAATTAACAAATAAAGCAAGTGTTTTGAGCGCTGAAAATAACGAACTTCAAGATCCGCGTCGCAAAATTGACCAACAAAAAACAAGTTATGTCCAAGCCCCTCATACGTATATACCTAGAGATAGTCACATTTCCCCAGCTGATAGTACACCATACCTCATAATCCTTGCAATATTGTCTGTTCCTAAATCTAACTGTACCCAGAAATTTACTAACAAAGTTCATGAGCTGAGAGCGTTCCTGTCATGATTGTTTCGAACATCCGGATCCAGATACCACGAGAACCATCTGGACAACCTGTCACGACAAGAGAAGAAGACGATGGTATATCTGTAGCATTGGATCTTCAAGAATGATTGGGTTCCAAGTGGTTAGCATTCTTAGATTCTTCAATCTTAACCTTTTTACTTGAACCTACATTTTTAACATTTTTGGGTTTCCTGTTGTAGACTTTAAGCTTTGGTTTTGTGTTTCAAACTGAGTGGGAAGTGGTTTTCTTAGGAGGCACTACGTTAGCTGAGTGATACCTAGTTAGAGGCACAAGTTACCAACTATAGTGACAGTTCTTCTGCCTGTTGGTTCCACTTTAAGTCTACTTTAGTGAATAGCATAACTTGTAGGTTTCCAATATAATGTTTTTTTATGTGTCTTAGCAATTTAGCACGGCTATTCACATTTTCTACAAAATCAAGAAGACACATATCATGAACACCATCAAACATAGATTTCTTACATGTAGCACAAATAGGTTCAGAATTCGCATTTAACAATGAATGCTTAACATCAACATCACAAATAGGTTCAACAACACGATTTTTTTATTAACTTTCCTAGGTTAGGCTTCTACTTTATTCTTCATGTTCCTACTTGGTGTTCGTTGGAGATCACTATCATTCTTTTGATTGCTTGTAAGCTTTGATCGCAATTACTCATAAAAAAATAGAACACTTCAATCCTGTAGAGACAACACATGTGTGTTTAGAATATGATGTTTGTAGATACTCTCCCTATTTAATGTTGCTTGAGAGTGAGAGGAACATCAAACCTAACTTCTAATATTGGTTTTGTTTGTGACATCAACCTTTTTGCACTAGTTTAAATCGCATTAGGCATGTTCTCTAATCATATAAAATACCAGTAACTCCTGAATTCCTTGGGCATGCTTACAGGTGATAAATGTATAATACACATATCCTTTTTACCAAAATGACTCAATTAACCCAAAACAGACCCAAACCCAATGGCAAAAATATCAAGTATTGTGTTTGTTGAGCAGTATGCGATAAGTCAAAAATCATAAGAAAACAGTCAAAAGCGAGCAAACACGGACACGAGAATCAGAAGAGTTCAAAAAGAAGCCAAAGATACAAGCCGAAGCCAAATCCTTAGCCCATTCCCTTTTATGAAACCACAAGGGCCAATCTTGCAATTTCCGAAAGTCAATTATAACTAGAAAAGGGGAAGAAAAGCACAAGGACCATTTGTGTACAAAGCCAAAGTTTAAACGAGTTTTTAAACCCGATTTTCAGTATAAAAAGAGCGGGTAAATCCCATTCACTGTTCATCGTCTTCCCCATTTCACCCTCCACTTACATCAAGGGGCAAAAAGAAATTGAAGGTTAAAAAGGACAATTCGTGGGATTAAGTACACCTTGGCAGAAAGGAACGTCACTCCCCATCTCTGATTGGTCCAATCCCAAAGGAAGAATACCACGTTATTGAGAGAAAAGCACAAGTAAGGAAGAAAATTGCTCTTGTATCCCTCACATAAGTAACACAAGCTGTCACAATCAAAGAATGACAGCTTGGCAATCCTGAGGTGCACACAAATGATCCAACGGCTTACAAAAGCCCTCAAATGATTAAGGCAATGAATGGCAGAGATTGAAGGTTTGGAGAGCAAGGCAAGGCAACCTAGAAGCTTCTTTCAGAGCATATAAATAGGCCTCACTTCTCACACACAAGGGATCTCTTTTTATCATCTTTTTACCTAGTTTTGAGTAATTTAGTCTAGCTTAAATTCGTATTTTCCTTAAATGTAATTTTCCTTTTTCAAGTAATGTAATCAGCTTCTTTAATTAATGAAATTCAGTCTTTAGTGTTTTAAATCTCATTTTTTAAGCTCTCATTTAAAGTCATAAGCTCTCTTAATAAGCCAAATTGTCTCAATAAGCTAATAAGTTCATATTAAGCTCTTTCAGTCTATAAGCTGAAATAGAGCTATTTGAATTCAGTATTAATCTTACTTAAACATATTAAACCTTTAAATCATTTAATCTTACATGGGATCTTATTGGATTTGAGCTTTTTGGAAGGGGATCTTAACCTGGAATATATCCCAAGGACTATATCCCTAGCTATTAATAACTAGAGATGCTTGTAGCTGCCATATTGGTCCTTTTGTTTTAGCCTAAAATGACAAGTAAGTTTCTCTTTTCACTCTTCTCTAATTTCAGTTTTAAATTGCTTAGTTATAGTTTATATGCTTAATATTGCTTATTTGCTTATTCTCTTTGCTTATTAATGTTTAAATATCTCTTCTAGTGCTTATTAGTTATATTTTCTAGTCTGTTTTTGATAGTTATAGATAATTAGTTACTAATTTCTGTCATAAAAACTCATAAAATCCAAAAATATTAGCTTAATTAGTTAAGATCTTAGAATTTTACTTATTCAGTTGTTTAATCATGATTGCTAAGTTTGTCTTAAGCTAGTCTTTATCTGGTATTTAGTATTTGTTCATTAGATTTCTCTTAAAAAGTTTTTCTCAAATCTGTCATAATCTAAAAGGGGTGTTTGGTTTAGTGCACTCTCAAATTTTACACTAGCAGTACTAACATAAGTTAGTACTGCTGCACCTTTTCACTACCAGTACTAACCATAAGTTAGTACTGCCAGCCTAAATTTTTAGCTAGGAATTCAAGTAGGATTAAGTTTAGTTATAGCTTATCTTAAATTTAGTTTTAGCTTATATTTCCTAGCTTATTTCATAGTTTAATTCTGATCTTAAAAGTCAAATTGCATCAGCAGTACCTTCAAGTTAGTACTGCTGATATTTACACTACCAGTACTAACTAACAAGTTAGTACTGCTACCTTTGGTTTAACTTTTAGTCGAGTGATTGTAGGATTTAATAGCCTATCTTTTAGCATTTTAAAGTCTAGTTATAGCTCAAAATAGAACAAGTCTTAAATTTCATTTTCTAGCTTATTTTCTTAGCTTATTTTTGCTGTCAAAAAGTTAAAAAGCCAAAAACAGTACTTAGAAACTTTAGGATTTAAATTTGTTAATTTAGCTTATGGGTCTAGATTTTCCAGCTTAGATAGATAGATTATAAGTAGTTTTATAAACCCTTAAAGTTCTAGAGTATAGTTTAGCTTTTTAAGCCTTTAAGCTCATTTGGAATTTGTGCTCTCTTGCTTATTTTCTGAGTTTGCTTAGTTCATGCTAAATTTTAGTTGTTTAAAAGTACTTCTAGGTTAAATTTCGTTGCATTTTTAGATTAAGCACATCATAAGCTTCCTAGATCACTTTTCCTTCTTCACTTTAAGCTTAATTTGAGCGTAATATAACTGTTTTGGTAAAACTTAACCCAAACCCCTAGTTTCTGTAACAGCTTATTAATAAGCTCTTTTTAGAGCTTATCTTTGAGTTTCAGACCATAGTGCTTTTGTTAAAGTTGATCTCCCTAGCTTCCTTTACAACTTTGCTTCTTTGAGTTTTTCATTTTAAGCTCTTTAAAATTTCGAATGCTTATTGGACTTAGTTTGTTGTCGGGGTAAATCCTCAGGGACCATTCCTGTTGTTTTTCAATTTAGGTTGTTTTCCAGTAATCCTTGCCCGTTAAATGTTTTATCCCTTTAATCCTTAAGTCTTTTTCACAGTTAGTCCCTAAGTTAGTTTTTTAATTAGTTTATTAAGTTTTAATTAATAATTAGGGTTAAGTTTTAATTAGTTTAATTTAACTTTTATAAAAAGAAAAAAAATTAGGGCTTTTACTTTTAATAATTTTCGGCACTCTTTCTTTAATTAGTGAAAATTTTAATCTACATTTTAGGGTTAAATTTTAGTCCATTTGCTTAATTTTCATTTTACTTGTTGCTTCTTATTTAGTAATAATAGCTTATCCAAAATATCTTTGTTCCCTTCAAATCAGGATCCGAACCTAAACGTGGTTTCAATTTCACTAGTCGTTGGGGAAACGACCCGGGTGATCATACTTACCCGGTTAAACATACGTATATTATATATATTATATTATTTTTGTAAGTTTTAACTTTTTACCTTAGTTAAAGGTGAATAGTTGGAATTTACCTAAGTAGTATTTTTATTATATATTTTATAGGTACGTAAAACTACTATCATTTACCAAGTTACAAATATGGTTTAAAATCAAGTTTACTAAGTATTTAAACATAGAAAATTCAAGCAGTTTTTCTGTAACAGTATTACATTCGATTTCTCAGGACCATAAATCATTCATTTTCTATTGAAATTAGTCCATTAAAAAGCCTAAGTTAAAGGTTTTTGAGCTGTCTTTCAAAAAATGTAAGCGTTAC
>BQNB010024708.1:34005-52663 GCA_026074375.1 Tanacetum coccineum
AATGTAATCCACTGTATATCACAGTACTATGTAAAAATCCCAAAGATTTATAAAGAATGCATAACACATTTTATGTTATCAAAAGTACCAAATCTTATCCCAAAGATTTTATAAAGAATGCATAACACATTTTTATGTCACCATAAGTACCAAATCTTATCCCAAAGATTTTATAAAGAATGCATAATACATTTTATGAACAAATATGAGTCACTATATAAATTCTGTGACATTTCCCGCACTATACGAATTTCCGTGCCTGCACTATATAAACTTCGTGCCATGTTGGGGCAGCCCGTAGGTCCCGTTCCCAGTGATAGCTAATCACCCGAACGGGGGTTGTCAATCCCGAATAGATCTATTTTATATCATTCACGTGGACATCACGCTATAATGTTCGTTTACCTGAACAGGGATCCACACCCGAATAGATCTATTTCCTAACATTCGCGCTCACCCTCTAAGTGATTTACAGTTCATGACGCTGTGACGTAGACTTGTATGTACCCTAATTTGGGCAGTGATATAATTACTTGCGTATATATACTCCCGTTACCGGTGTCCCCTCCAAGAACACCCGGACAGTAATGTAAAAATATGTACTCCCGTTACCGGTGTCCCCTCCAAGAACACCCGGGCAGTAATTTCCGTTTTGTTGTTATCAGTTCAATCAGCCTAAGCTAATGCGTAATCATTTCAAATGAAAGTCAAGTATGCATTTGTGACAAAAAATAAAGTCAAATAATGTATCCCATAGCGAGCTATGCAAATAAGTATGTAAACCAAATTGTAAACAATCATGTAAATGCATTTGTAAACAAGCATGTATCCTCCCCGCGGGTTATAAAACATTCAAAAGATTGAAAAGCGAGGCTATGAAACTCACATTGATTAAAGACCACGATCAATTAATCCAATTAAATCACAGATAACCGAGTAAGTTATCAAGGATTTTAGACAACATAAGTATCCCCCCCCCCCAGCGGGTTATAAAAACATATCCAAAGATAGAAAAGACGAGGTTATGAACTCACATTGATAAAGACCACGACAAATAATCCCATTAAATCACACTGAATCGCCACAACTATCTCGACTAGCGAACCAATAAATAATATGACGTTCGATTATAACACATAATAAATACGATCAACGATGCGTACATCGTAACGACGAAATCATACATATTTTTATATGTATGCAGTCATATATACATGTGATGAAATATTTGTTCGGCTAAAATTAAATAAACGAACATGAACATACCTCCGTTCGCGTTCGTCCGGTTCGTTTACAGCCCTAATCATACATATTTTTATATGTATACATACATGTTTACATGTGATGAGAAATCCACTTGCGCGTCTTTAAACCTTAACCCTTAGTATATTTTATGTATATATACTATTTTCGTCCAATCCTAACTTATCTCAATTTCTAAAGCTGATAAGCCTCGCGGCAAAGTAAAATGCCATTACGAACAACTTTCGTGTTTCGCCGGAAGGCTGAAACGGGCTCGAAAGTGCTCGAATCGTTTAATTAATAGATCTGTCATTTTTAATATTTATTAAAAATAACGTATTTTATAACTAAAGTGTATATTCTGATTTCGATCCAGTTTCTTCGTTATTGGGAGTTAGAAGTCCCGTTTTATGTCTAAACGTCCGGAAAAATATAATTTGTTATCTTTTGTAAACCAAAGTCTAACTTATCAAAGTCTCGAATTCCGAATCCCACGTTCTATTTTCTGTTTTATATTATCCGTTTCATAAAGGCACTAAAGTCCATTTTTAGTCCAAATCTCGTCTCAAATGGGTCTAATATCACTTATACATTAATATCAGTCTCGTTTTAATATTTATTTCATATTTTAACTAGACCGCGCAAGTTATACCGGATTTATCACATATATATAAATCGATTAAATGAAACAATTTATATATTTTCGCGTTAAACAAACTCACTTTATTTTGGTGTCAACACACAACTCGACGCACCCCGGCTGATGGACAGCCAAACGCACCCTTGTGCGTGGCTGTTAAGCCAAACGCACCCTTAGGCTATTCTGACAGCCAAACGCACCCTTGTGCGTTTCTGTCTAAATCAAACACACCCTTTTGTGTTATAATAAAACCAAACGCACCCTGGCTGTCTTACCAACCAAACCCCCTCTCGGCTGTAACCCCAACCCGGCACACCCCGTGCGGCTGTGAACCCAACCCACGCACCCTAAAGGTGCTTATAACAAAACCCTACGCACCCGAGTGGTGCGGCTGTCACAATCCAAACGCACCCTAACCGGTGCCAAAACCCAACTCACCCCGGCTGTCCCACAGCCCGACCCGACCCCGGCTGTCCCACAGCCAACACAAACACACCCTGTTCGTTTTCAACAAACCACTCGCACCCTACTCGGATATAAAAGCAAACGCACCCTTGTTTCTATACACCCCAACCCCGACAGCCCCTCGGCTGTCCCGGCTTTTCGACAGCCAAACAAACACCCCGATGCCCCGGCTGTCCCTAGCCAAACCCAACAAACACACCCCCGCTGTCCCGACCCAACCCGACACAACAAACCCTCCGCCCCCGGCTGTCCCGTTGTTTGACAGCCAACCCGACACCCCCATGGTGGCGGTAGTCCACGAAACAACACCCCTTGGTGCTATAATCCCAAAACCAAACGCACCCCTGGTGAAAACCCAACGCACCCTTATTCGTGTACCCCGATTCCATACTCACCCCCGTGGTCATTTTTAAAGACACAACGCACCCTTATTGTGCAAATACCAAACCCGACAACCCAACCCCCCCCCCCCCCGGCTGGTCCCGGCTTTCAAACCCGACGCAACCAAACACAGCCCTCGGCTGTTAAACTCAAACGCTCCCTAGTGGTATTAACAACCCGACCCGACGGCTGTGGTATCTTAACCCGGACCAAACACACCCTTTTGGGTGGCTGTCGACAAACAACCGCACCCTTTGCGGTGCTATACTCGAACCAAAACGCACCCTTCTTGGTTGTTGGTTGTTTATAACACAACCCACACGCACCCTTCTTGGTGACCTCAGACCCACAAACCAACGCACCCTTCGTTTTTATAAACAAAACCAAACGCACCTTCCTCGGGTGGTGGTTGTGATATGATGATGGTGACGGTTGTATGATAATGATGATGATGGTGGGGTGTTGGTAGCCGGCTGTGGTTGCCGGAATAAAAGGGGCCGCGGCGCGTGTATATGGGGATCGGGTAGATCGTTAGGTGGGGAGTAATTTTGGTCTTCGCCGGATATGTCCGCCGGAAAACTTTTCCGGCGGCGGCGCAAGGTGGCCGGCGGTGGGAGGTGGTGGCCGGCTGAATTGGGGAAGAAAGGGAGAGGTGAGAGAGATATATAAAATTGTGTGTGTATAAAATGTGTTGAAATGAAAAAGATATATAAGTTTATATATATATATAAATTAAAGTGACAAGTTGAAAGAGTTGAGGGGTGAAAAGTGTAACATTTTTATTATACTTTTATAAATATCGGTTCGGGACTTATTTGAGCGACTTAACGAACGATTCAAATCTCGAAACTTGCGCCATTGTTTTTATAATCATTTTTCTGATAAAAATGAGTATTTATTTGATAATATTTCAGAAATATTTTATAACATTAAATAAAATATCTGTTATTCAATTTATGAACCGGTTTCGCTCCGTCCGAAATAAAATGGATTTCAACTCGTATAGTCGCGTTTTCAAAAACGCTTTTAATTAAAAATGATGAATTATTTATTTAATATTTTTATTAAATAAATACTGATAACTAAAAACAAATTTAATTGTTTTTGTGTGTCCGCGTTGTACATTGTTCGAATAATGTTTGCGGTGCTGTTTTAGCCCTTTTCGGCTCGTTTCCAGGTCTCGGGCAAAACTGAAAAGTTGTCAGGAATGTCATTCCACATCAAATTGCTTTAGAGTCCGAGTCGTGAAAACGTGATTTAGATGATCGTTCTTATAAGTCAAGCCAGACCCTAAAAAGTCAAAGATTGACATCGTCATTCTAAATTCGAAAATTCTCGGATGTTACACATTAGGTCTTGATGATTATCCGTTTGGGGATCATGCAAGAAATCTGCATCAAATCTTCTTACGTATGCATAATACTTCCCACAAACCAATCAAATTAAGTAGCAACCATTATACCCAACACGAATATACAAAACCAATATCTCCATTGACTCCTAAACCACCCTACATACATGATTCTTCCCCCACGATGGTTATGATATCTCAAAAGCATCATTGTCGTGTACGCTCATATACTCGAGATGATCATGGCTTAAGCAAAAATCTTAAAAAGTTATGAACGTCGTCGAGGAACTTTGAAATTTTTTGCTAAGACTGTTGATAATGCCTTAATGATACATGTTTTAGGCGGCGTTATTTGTTTATATTTCATCCTTTCTCGTGAACTTTCAATACTTAATCACATGAAATATGTACAGGTTCACTTGATTGATCAAAATACAAGTTGTTAGGCTTAGAATATGTCGACTAATACGGAATTATATCAGTCTACTTGAGGCATGACCCGTAGGGACTAGAAACGTCATTTGTATAAGTTAGAAAGGGTCATTGCCTATATATTCCCCTCTATACTTCTATGGAGGGGTGATGATAATCATTTGTATCTCACAAGTGTGTGTTTTCTCCCATTTCTCTCTAGAAAACACACACTCTTCCTTTCTCTCTCTACATCTAAATGGCTATCTTTTACTAATGTCCTCCCCGACCTCCGGATCGTTTTTATGGTTATGAATCTTTATGGGTAACAATTGGTGAAAAGTTATGAAGGACATATTTTAAATCTAACACAAGTGTTTACACTCATTGAAAGCAAAGTTAGAAGAAACGAAATGATAAGTTCAAAATCGCAAGAAAGTGCGCCGCACAATCTTATGTGTACGCCGCACTTACCAATGAAATAAATGAAGTCAGTTAATACCACAAGTGCGCCAATTTTCTCAAAAAGTGTGCCGCACTTCTCTTCAGCATTTATGATTTTTCCACTAAAATAGCCCAAGTAAGCTGCACAGTTTAGAATGTGCGCCATACTTTTGCTCTCACTCAGTCTATAAATAGAGACGAAAATCAAGCCATTTGAAGCATTCCTCATCAAATCTCTCATATATAATCTCACACACTTCTCTCTGGGTTTTTAACGCGAAATTCTGGCAAAGACAAAGAAGGTTTATAGTATTTATTAAAATAACGGGTTTAGGAAGATTCAATACTTGTAAACGGGTTGTGTCTATGCTCCATAGCCTAACCGTATCTTGTATGTTTCTTATCCATCTATTTCACTTTGTTATTATGAACACCTTAGCCATGAGAGGCTAAATTTTGCATGACTACTCGGTGATGTTAACAGAATAAATAAGTATTTGGTTTAATTACGATATTGTTAATCTTAAGCTTGTGTTGAAATCCTATCGTGTCTTATCTTGTCAACTTTGATTGTGTACACATAACGGTATAGGTCGAAAGACCCATTGTATGCTATATAGTTTTAAATATTTGTCTATGGTCTTTATCGTTTGGTTGGAGAAATCCGCTTACGTTAATTGATAAACAAAATAGATTTGATATAATAGTAACTTGATTATTTAAGTGACACATCTGATTAAGTTAACTGATATAAGTCTTAAGTTAAAACAAGTTAATTTGTGAAAAAGTTTTTTTTACAAAAAAACATTTTTCTAAGTTAAGTCCTAAAATTCTAAGATCATAATCACTACTATTGCTTAGGAATTATATGAACTATCCAAGTAGTCATACTCCTTTATTTTTGAAATCTTCATCAATCATATCTCATCTGAAAAAGTTGTTGAAATTTGTCTTACGACTTGTGATTACAAGAACATAATTAAATCCCTGTAGACGATATGGTCTTACCTGAAATACTATACTACATACGAGGGTTATACTTTACCCATGTGTTTCTATATAATTAACTGGTAATACTAGTCTTATAAATTTAAAACTTTTGAAACACATCAAAAGTTTTTAGCACTGTTGCCGGGGATTTTAAACTGTTCTGCAATCACTTCTTAGTTTTTACAACAAATTATAATAGTTTATTTTTCCATTCCTCTTGCTTTCTGTAACTTTCTTTGCAGAGAGTGCGTTGCACTTTCTGCAGTTATAACGTTTTTCTAAAAACATTCTCAAAAATCTATTCTTAAACATTTCCCCTTAGATGCATACACGTGCGTCCAATTCTGAACTTGTCGAACCATTACCCGAACCTAAATGAACCCTGAGTCAAAGATTTCATTGACGAAACAGGAGAGTCCCTTTCTAACGAAGAGACGAACGACCCAAACACCCAAGAATAGTCTTTCCACCTATTCTTGACATCAATTATTTTTGTTATTTTCTTAATATTCTTGAAAATTACAATCCAATGGGTGATGAACCCATGTGGGCTGCCGATCGTATTGTTGCTCCGACTCTTGGTTCCGCAATCACCATTCCTGAAACCGCAAACGAATTCGCCATTAAAGGTAACCACTTGAATCTTGTCAAAGAAAACTAATTTGATGGTACAATTAAAACTGATCCACATAAACACATTCACGAATTCCTCGGAATATGTGACATGTTTAATATAGAGACACTAAAAATGAAGTCATCCACCTAATGATGTTTCCCCTATCACTCATGGGTGAAGCAAAAACCTGGCTTGACGAACACAACAAAGAAACCATCAAAATGTGAGATGAACTCTGAACCCCTTTTATTAGCCGATTCTTTCCCCCAGCTTTATTCGATCGACTCCTCGGAGAAATCCGATCCTTTTCCCAACATGAAAATGAAACTCTAACCGATGCCTAGCTTCGTATGAAGGAAATGCTCAGAAATTGCAATGGTCACAATCTTACCAAAGGTAATATCATTAAAATCTTTTATCATGGCCTTAGCCAAATAATCCAAGAAGTTCTAAATGCTGCAACCGGTGGTATTTTCCTCTATAAAACACCAAACCAGGCTTATCAACTTCTCGAAGACAAAGCCTTACTCATGCTTGATTAGGCTAAAAATCAAAAACCAAAATCTTCTCTAAAGAAAATTGTTGCTTTCGCTGATGAAGGTAGCAGTAACTCTGACACTGACAAAATTATAGCACAAATGGATGCCATGACCATGAAAATGGACGCTCAGTACAAATAAATGAAATCCCATTCAAATCACTCGATACCTGAATATGACAAAGATGGCACAGCCATGTCTCACAAAAAATAAGCAAAATTCATGTAAACCTTCCGACGTACATGTTTTTAAAATGATTACCTCGATTATGACTCAAATCATGATAATTGGCGTTTAGGCGGAAGAAACGATTACAATCGAGACAACTATCGATCCAGTTCTGATGATAAACCTTACGACCTTCAAAAATAAGTTAGCGATTTCATAAAAGCTTAACAATACACGAATGCTTTTGTCAAAGAAACGTTTATGGATCTCAAACCAAACTCAAAACAACTACTAAAAATCATCAAGCCTCAATCCAAAACCTAGAAGCTAAATTCGACTGATTTACTGACAAGCAATCTGCTCGACCTTATGGATCTCTTCCTAGTAGTACTCAACCAAACCCAAAAGGTAGCTCATCTAAACCTTACCAACCACCGCAAGCTCAAAACGAGCATGTAAATGCTTTATTTACACAGAGTGGTAAATCCTATGACCCACCTACCAACCCCAACAATTAACACAATGACTCTGGAACTCCTGTCAATTTCAATAGTGAGGATTAAGAAGAAGAATCTACACCTCAAATAAAAACTCAAAAACCGGTCAAAGAAACTTCAATTCCTAAACCTTATAAACTAAATATTACATATCCTCAACGCCTTTGAAAAGAGAAAATGGAAGCGCAATATGCTAAATTCCTCGATATGATTTGAGCCATTCGAATCAATGTACCTCTTGTCGATGTCTTACCAGGAGTGCCCGAATATGGTAATTTCTCAAAGAACTCATAAGCAATAAGCACAAGCTTGAAAAAATCTCATTCGCCTTCCTAAGCGATGAAAGTAATGCTATGATTCAACACAAAGTTCCACCTAAACTTGGAGACCCTAGAAGTTTCCTTATTCCTTGCACTTTTAGCAAAGATTTATCATGTAATACTTTAGCCGACCTTGGTGCTAGCATTAATCTTATGTCGTATTCTTTATATGTGAAATTATATCTAGAAACTCGCAAACCTACTAAAATGAGCGTAAGATTAGCTGATTGATGATTCTAACACCCTATTGGAATGGCTGAAAATATGCTCGTTAAAGTTGGTAAATTCACTTTTCCCATGGATTTTGTTATTCTTGAAATGGAAGAAGATACTAAAGTTCCTCTTATCTTAAGGATACCTTTCCTCCATACTACCAATACAGTTTTTTGAGTAAAATAAAAAAAACTCAACCTCGGAGTTGGTACTGAACGTATGACCTTCTCAATTGATTCTGCAATGAAACATTCCTATTTAAATGACGATACATGTTTTAGCATTGATGTTATCGATGAAATATTAGAAGAAGATTTCGATGCTCTTCTCGATGAAGGTAGTAAAATCCTTTACTCCATCGAGGGAACTCTTCTCGAATAAAAACTCTTTGCTGAATTCGATGAATTTATGGCTATGAATATCGAAGAAAACTCTGAGTCTGAACCTGAATCTGCCAAAGAAGAACCATTTTTGGATCTTGAACTAAAACCTCTTCCCGAACATCTAGAATATGTATTTTTGGAAGAACCTATTTTTTTCTGTAATCATATCATCTCAGCTTTTTGAACAAAACAAAAACAAGGTTATCTCTATTTTAAAAAGACACAAGCAAGCCTTTTCTTGGAAAACAACAGACATTCCTAAAATCTATCCATCTTTTTGTAAACATAAGATACAACTCTTAGAAAACAAAAAGCCAATTGTTAAAAAACAAAGACAATTAAACCCAAACATGTAAGAAGTTGTTAAAAAAGAAATCATTAAACTTCAAGACACTGGTATTATATATCCAATCGCAGATAGACATTAGGTAAACCCTATCTACTATATACCCAAGAAAGGTGGTATTACAGTAGTCACAAAAAAAGATGAACTTTTCCTAACAAGAACCGTTATAGGTTGCGAGTATGCATCGATTATCGTAAACTCAATGAAGCAACTACAAAAGACCAGTTTCCTTTACCATTCATGGATCAAATGTTAGAAAGACTCACAGGAAATAAATATTTATGTTTCCTTGATGGTTTTTCTGGATATTTCTGAATATCAATCGATCCCTTGGATCAAGAAAAACGACCTTCACATGCCCTTTCAGAACATACGCTTACAGGCGAATGCCTTTCGGTCTATGTAATGCTCCCGCTACTTTTCAAAAGTGCATGTTGGCTATCTTTCATGACATGATTGAAGAATCCGTAGATGTGTTCATGGACGATTTCTTCGTCTTTAGAAACTCATTTGATAACTGTCTAAATAACCTTGATAAAATGCTTCAATGTTGCAAATATGCAAATCTTGTCCTTAATTAGGAAAAATGTCACTTCATGGTTAAGGAAGGAATTGTGCTTGGACACAAAGTGTCAGGTGCATGCCTTGAAGTTGAAAAAGCCAAAATTGATATAATCTCTAAACTTCCACCACCTACTAATGTCAAAGGCATTGGAAGTTTTCTAGGACATGCCTGTTTCTACTGACATTTCATTAAAGACTTTTCAAAAATTACCCGTCCTTTAACCAAGTTTCCTAAAAAAGATACTCCATTTGAGTTCAATGATGAATGTCATAAATCATTTAATTCAATAAAAGAAAAACTATTTTTGGGAAGATCCCTACCTTTTCAAAGTATGTTTAGATGGAATGATCAGACGATGTGTCTTTGGACCAGAAACACGTACTATATTAGATCAATGTCACCACAGACCTACTGGTGGACATTATGGACCAAACACCACAGCTAAAAAATTCTTAGACTCAGGCTTTTACTGGCGACCAATCATAGAAGAAGCTCACACTTTAGTTCCCCTTTGCAAAGCATGTAAAAAAACTGGGAATATATCTAAACATGATGACATGCCCTTAAACAACATTCAATTATGCGAAGTATTTGACATCTAGGGTATTGACTTTATGGGATCATTCTCGAAGTCTTATAAATTTGAATATATCTTAGTCGCTGTTGACTATGTTTCCAAATGGGCTGAAGCTCAAGCTTTACCAACTAATGATGCCAGAGTTGTTATTTCATTCCTAAAAAAACTTTTCTGCCATTTTGGTACGCCCAAAGCTCTCATAAGTGATCGAGGAACTCATTTCTGCAACAAAATAATGGAAAAAACCATGAAACGATATGGAGTGACTCACCGTTTCTCTACATCTTATCATCCTCAAACGAGCGAACAAGTCGAAAGTACAAACATAACCCTCAAAAGAATCCTTGAAAAAACAGTTAAAGATAATCCCGCTTATAAGACACCAACCAGAACCACACCATATAAATTCTTATATGGTAAAAATTGCCATTTACCATTTGATATCTAACATCGTGCATAATGAGCACTAAAAAACTATAATCCAGATCGCATATCTGCTGATGAGAAAAGAATGTTTCAGTTACATGTGTTAGACGAATTCCGACATCAAGCATATGAAAACACTTGTCTACACAAGGCAAGAACCAAAGTCTAGCATGATAGAAAACTCAAAATGAGAAAAGAATTCCAACATAGAAACAAAGTTATGTTATTCCATTCTAAGTACAAATTCAAACAACCAAAGCTCAGATCTAAATGGCTTAGACCATACGTGGTAAAACATCAATATCCATCCTGTGATGATGGAAAAACATTTATTGTTAACGGCCATCGACTCAAACTTTGCCATGAAGAAGATGAATATAATGACAAAAGGGAAGAACTCACTCCCTTCTATCACAAAAACTAAACCTCCAGAGTACAAGTCTAGCTAATGACTCTCTTAAAAATTAAGCGCTTCTCGAGAGGAAATCCTTGCTTTATCTAAGTTACACTCCAGTGTAGAGGAGTTCCTCCTCCTTTCTTCTCTCTATTCTAAAAAACAACAAAAATATACTCTTTTGTGTGTTTTGTTTGTTTACTTTTGTAGGTAACATATCTAAAAATGGAAAAATATGGCGTTTGCTCAAAGACAAGCTTTCTCCTAGCTACATCATTTTATGCCCGAGAAGTACCATTTTCCTTTAATTTTCCTTATTTTTATCTTTATCAGTTCTCTTACTGAGGGCAATGATCAACTTAAGTGTGGAGGAGAGCCAAATAGGAAAAATTTAATATATTATTTCTCTTCATGTTTGCCCTGTAATCTGGCCATGTTTTTCAACTGATATTTTAAAATCAAAATTAATATATATTTTCTTCCTAAATTAAAAAATGTATACACTTAGTATGGCAAATCCTACTCGGATTGACATCATAACTAGCACAAAAAATCAGTCCACTAAACTGTGAGGTATATTCTAGCTTTTGATGCATATCTTTTGCATATTTTATGAGAGTGCCAATAATTTAGTAGCTTCAAAACTTATGCTTAATCATCATTTACTAACTACAATGAGGTTAATTTACAGGCAATGTCGTATGATAAGAGGTAAAATAAATCCCCAAGTATCACATTATCGGCAGCACTAGCTTTTAGTGCTAAAATCTTCTAAAGTATCCCATGTATCTCAAAATGATCTATGTGCTCAATATCTCAGCTCTATGCCAGCCTTAAATAAGTATTTGGTTCAAAAAAAGAAGAAAAAGAAAAGAAATAAAGTTGTTATAAGGTTCTGGTATAGCACATGAAATTGTGTATCGTTCTTACCCACATCATTATCACGTTTTCCCTCTTTGAGATTTTGTCTAGGTGCTCACGCCGCAATGGGCATGTTTATGTGTCTCGTACAAGCCTATGGTAGCTATCTAGATTATGTCTGTGCAAAATTGAGTGGCTTCACAACAAAATAAACCCTATATGAGTGACTTGAGTGAATATAAAAACAAACACATTCCTTATGTGAGGTGTATTGTTATATGTCTATGCCTAAAACGTTATAAAACCAGTAAACTCTCGTATAAAATAATTTCTCTACGTCCACAATAAATGATCTTGTTTTCTTGCTTTAATTGCTTGAGGGCAAGCAATAACTAAGTGTAGAGGGATTTGATAACGCCTTAATTATACATGTTCTAGGCGGTATTATTTGTTTATATTTCATCATTTCTCATGAAATTTTGATACTTAATCACATAAAATATGTGCATGTTCACTTGAAGACATCCCGAGCTTAAAATGATCAAAATACAAGAGTTTACACTCATTGGAAGCAAAGTTAGAAGAAAAGAAATAATAAAGTATAAAATCACAAGAAATTGCGCCGCACAATCTTATGTGTGCGTCGCGCTTACCACTAAAATAAATGAAGTTAGTTAATACCACAAGTACGCCAGTTTTCCCAAAAAGTATGCCGCACTTCCCTTCAGCATTTATGATTTTCCACCGATATAGCCCAAGTAAGCCGCACATTTTAGAATGTGTTTCGCACTTTTGCTCTTACGCAGCCTATAAATAGAGACGAAAATCAAGCCATTTGAAGCATTCCTCATCAAATCTCTCATACATAATCTCACACACTTCTCTCTGGGTTTTTAACACAAAATTTCAACCAAGACGAAGAAGGTTTATGGTATTTAGTAAAATAACGGGTTTAGTAAGATTCGATACTTGTAAACAGGTTATGTTTATGCTCTATAACATAATCGTATCTTGTATGTTTCTTATCCATCTATTTCACTTTGTTTTTATGAACACCTTAGCCATGAGAGGCTAAATCTCTCATGACTACTCGATGATGTTAATATAATAAATAAGTATTTGGTTTTATTACAATCTTGTTAATCTTAAGCTTGTGTTGAAATCTTATCGTCTCTTATCTTGTCAACTTTGTTCGTTAACTTTGATTGTATACGCATAACGGTATCGGTCGAAAGACTCGTTGTGTGCTATATAGTTTTAAAGATTTGTCTATAGTGTTTATCGTTTGGTTGGAGAAATCCGATTACGTTAATTGATAAACAAAATAGATTTGATATAATAGTAACTTGATTATAACATCTGATTAAGTTAACTGATATAAGTCTTAAGTTAAAACAAGTTAATTTGTGAAAACGTTTTTTTGACAAAAAACCTTTTTATAAGTTAAGTCCTAAAAATATAAGATCGTAATCACTACCATTGCTTAGGAATTATATGAACTATCCAAGTATCATACTCCTTTATTATTGAAATCTTCATCAATCATATCTCATCTGAAAAAGTTGTTGAAATTTGTTTTACAGCTTGTGATTACACGAACATAATCAAATCCCTGTGGACGACCTGGTCTTACCTGAAATACTATACTACATACGGGGGTAATACTTTACCCGTGTGTTTCTATATTATTAACCGGTAATACTAGTCTTATAAATTTAAAACTTTTGAAACACATCAACTGTGAAGTACCATTGTCATCCAATAGCTCAAAACATTTCCTGTAAGAATCGACTGTTGATCACATCTCTACTCTTTTAATCCTTCTGACCAACTTTAGCAACATCTATTCTATCGGCTCTTTGTAGTAACTACTAATAGAGTAAACCTGTTATACCAAACTTGAAACTGAAGTACAATCCCCTAAATTTTTGATTTAATCTTGCACTGTAGTGATTGAAGAACACTATCTACATTTGCATCTGTGTGTGACACTACGCACTACAACGTAACTCCTTTAAGTGATAGATATGCATTGTGTGTGTTACAATGTAACTCCTTACATCAGGTATAACCAGATAGTTGAGTCTTAATCTGATTCTGTAACGTTCAAGCAAGTCATCAATCGATATAGGGGTTTAAAGAAAAAGGGGTAGAAAATAGAAGGAAGGCTCGATGATGAAATAAGTACACTCCTTTGTGAAATCCCACTTCAATGTTAAATAAGTGATAGCAAATCAACCTTGTAGTCACTTTGTCATTTAAGTACCCGAATACTAACCGTTTTGACATTTAAATAAATCTTATGAAGGATCATTTTAAGTGTGATGTATTGCGTTTGCTTTGTTGTTGGTTTTGATTGCTCATTAACTAAGGACTAACGGTGAAATGAATTGTCGTTAAGGGATAAATGTTGTCTAGTTAACGACTTTTACTAATTCTGGCTAACAAGGACTAATGATGCAAACTGTTTTAACATGAGGGGTTAAACCGCTTGATTCTAAATTACATAAGCCCTTAAACCACTTGATTGTTAAACCACTTCTTTTAAATCACAAATCTTAAACCACAAGAAATGAAGTTAAACCGCAAGTTCTATTTCGCAAGCTAAATCGTAAGTTCTAAATCTGTAAGGTTATTCACCAAGTCTATTCCGCATGATCTTATACCGCAAGTTTTTATTCCGCAAGATGTTAAACCATAAGTTTTTTTATTTCGCAAGAACTTAAACAACAAGTTTTTATTCCACAAGAACTTAAACAGCAAGTTTTTATTATGCAAGAACTTAAACCGCAAGTTTTTATTCCGCAAGATTTTGAAATCACGCAATCTTGCTAAATCGCATGATTGGTTAGATCGTTTAGATTTATTGTAGGATTTTTCCAAACTGCAAGATATTGTAAACCACATGAAGTTATTTCAAATAAAATGCTAAATCGCATAACATATTCCTGTTTAAACCACAAGACATACTAAGTAAAGCATCCTTGTGTTTAGTATGGCCTAAATCGCTTGAAGTTTCATCTTGCTAAACCGCTTAAACAATATTCCCAGTTAATCCGCTAAATGTTATACTGCCTAAGGAGTAGATCACATCCTTTTTCTAAACCGCATAATTGTAAATCTTTGAATCAATCATATGTAACCTTTAAGTAATGTTGGTATATTTACGATTCTGCCACTAAGTCTACACAAATTTGACATTGTGATCTTGTCCTAAACACGTTTTTGATACATAAAAACACAAACTTTTTGTGAAAATGTCATTTAAAGAATCAAGTTTGTGCCTTTTGTGTCGTGTAAAGATGAAAATGTCATTTAAAGAATCAAGATTATGTATTAGATTAGAAAGAAAGAATAATACACCAAGTGTTATGGAACCTCACCCCTCCTTAGAAATAAGGAGGGGGTATTTATAGCCTACACATGATTAAACTATCCTAGCTTGACATTATTAGTCCCTGTGTATGTGGCTGTTTAATCTAAATATAATTCCATAAATGTCGCTCACATTTTAAGGCTAACATATGTGATAGAAGGGAGCCTTGTAGGATGTAGGATCCCGTTAACACTTCATAACATATAACATACATGAATTAGAACTAGAAAAGAGAAAGAGAGTGAGTTGTTTTGTAGAGAGAGAAAGAAGAGAGAGAGAGATGAGAGAGTTTAGGAGAAGGAAAAAGATATATTTTTTAACAACTAACTCTTTTCTAAATAGAAAAGAGTTTATATACCCCGTTGCGTTAAATGACGCGTGGGATATTTAACTAGGACTCGGGCTCGGGTTTTGCTTGGGATTAAACCCGAAACATATACAATATTAGATTAACTATCAAGCCTGATTCCCGATATTATCCTATTACAACGTTAACTATTTGAATGACCGAGACTTAAATACATAATGGATGAACTTCATGTTAGACTCAATATTTTGAGACTAATAATCTCCCCCGAAGTGAGTTCATTGATGAAACTCCTTCATGAGATCAATGAGATTTCTTTTGTTGTTAAGCTCATGTGGTCTTGGTCCTTTTCTTTGTTCTTTGTTGTAGGCTTGTTCCTTCATGCTTTGTGATCTTGACTTTGAGCCTTTGTCATTGTCTTTATCGTCTATGCCATCTTGCGATCTTGTGTCTTTGACCAACATTCTCATACTATGCCTCATCTTGAAAGCTTCAAATCAGAGTTAGCGGAAGTCTTTGTCTTTAAATCTTGAGCTTTCATGATTGTTTGTCTTTGTAGAATGAGCGTGAATATGTGGTAATGAATTGACTTTGGTTGATTGGGATACTGTCACCATCGTTTTAACCTGCAAGGTTACGTTAGTGATAATCAAGAAAATTGATTTGAAAATCAATCGACGTGTTACTTGTAAAAGCGTTTTTGTAACACATCAGGAGTTTTAATCTTTTTATCAAAATTCATCAACCGTCAATTCATTTACTGGACCAAATCGATATCCAGTTGTCACAAGTTTGATTCATATAGAATCTCGTAAGTCACCTACCAAGAGCTTGTTTGATGCTGGCTCAAGCAGGATTTCCATCTTTATTGTGAATACATTAGTATCACTCGGATGTTCTGGAAAATATCACAAGGATATTGCGTAGGACTCTTGTTAACAGCTTGTGAATTTGATGATGTTCAACAAGTGTTTGAAATGGAATGTGTCCTAACGAGATTTTGATTGATCTCTTGGCTCTAGACTCGATTAGTGCATTTTGGTTTTAGTACTCGGAGGCTGGAGCAGTTTGCCACCTATTCAATATCAACGATCTCGGAATGAGATGTCAATAGATAACGTGTGTATCTCCGTGACAAATGAGACAAGTTTCTGTTAAGAGAAACCCGAATGGCTGGGAAGGGTTGTGCATTGCATCACTGGGTCCATGATGTCGTTTTCAATACCAGCAATCATCTTGTGATTCTGATAGCATATGTATTGACCCGGTTTCTGCCTTAAGTTGTGTGGAGGGCTTCTTTCTTTAGACCCTTTATCCATACATTTCTTTTTAATTCTTCAACGCCTTCAATGCTTACCAAGACGTCATTACTAACACCTTGTTGTGATTGTTCCAGTGTTAACTCAATCTTAGTCGGCATTATTCCCATATACATTCATCTCCAATCATACCTAAGGACTGCTATTTCTAATCTTTGGATTATCCTTGGGTAGATCCTCCGGTTCTGGTTGGATCATAGGATTGATTCCTAACCTAACCACCTTATGACTTCAGAATCGTCGTGAAATTAAGATGTTGTTGGGTATAAGATAGAACCATTAAACCTTTTCAGCACATTGAGTCGAATAGATCATATTTTAAATACATTTTCTCCCCTTATTTTAAATAATAAACACTTAGTTTTTGAAATACCTTGTGATTAAAATATGTCTTGAAAATTCTGTGGGAGAAAAATATTATCAGCATGAATGGTTTGGAACATTTTGATAATGTTTTGAATACATAAGAATTATCGTTGTTAATGTATCCAAAAACATTAAAACTTTGTTTTTCGAAAAACTCCCCCTCAATAATAGGACCAATTGAAAAATTGTTGTATTTTGAAAACATCGTGAGGGTTGGAGTGTTGAACACACAATTTTGAAAGATTATGAATTGTCATCGAGAAATTCTTGAAAAATTGTGTTCAACTTTTTGAAAAACCAAATGTTAGAGGACTTCTCTTCTAACGCTAAGGGTAAGCGCACTAATACGTACACTTTCCTTTTTCTTGAGCTAAAAACATTGAATGTCTTGTAAGAACAGCTCAAGACCGAGAAACGTTAATTTTCTCGTTGTGAGGATAAGTTATAAACCTTCCTTTATTTGAAGTCCGGGTTATGTACTGACATTTGCACATAAGCCATTTAGAAAATTAGAAATGACATGTTTTGAAACTATTTGCAACTCTCGCTCGAACTTCATTTACACACCCGTGTCAATGTTAATCGACATTTCTAAGCATGTAAATGTTATCGATTCCAAGAGACATGTCGAGAAGAATCTTTTTGTAAATTTTTTGTTTTTCTGATTTTGTATTTATATATATATATACATGTTGTCCTCAGCATTGCTATGTGAAGGTGGAATAGTAATTCCAACTCTTGTCGTGATGTAGCTGTCTTGTTTGCTTAAGGAACAACTTTTGGAACCAGCTTTGAACTTGACGGTTCATTGCTGTGGTCGTGAATTCCGAGTTCTGAACGGTTATGATCAGAAGTCATTTGATGAAGAACGAGGCTTGAACTGCGTTGTTCAAATGTCATTGCCATGAAGACCGAGGCTTGATCTACTGTGATCAAACGTCTTTTTAAGTAGCTCATCTTTTGTGAAACCATTCTGGCACTGGTTTCTTAGATATCAACATTTTCAGCAACCACACTTTGAGATTTTCTTGCTTTGCATTATATAGTGCATCTGCATTTAAGTCAATTCTTTGTTGCTTTTGACTATTGAATGATTTACCTGCACTTAAACCCAGAGTTTGTTTGCATGCATGAATATGAGGGATATCTACTATTGAATCATGCGTAGGTTCACTGTCAACCTTGCTTGTGCAAGAGTTGAATAACTTTCCTATGGGAACCCACCTAAGATGAACATTACTAAAGATTCTACCCGTTGGTTTCCATTTAAGACTAGGTCTAGAAGGTGTCGTTTGTGTCCATTTGTATTCTAATGGCCATTTCTTTTCTATCCACCATTTCCATGCCTTATTTGTATTCTCATACAACTCCTTAAAGTAACTCTTGGGTTTCTGAATAGTGGTATTTGATGCAACTATTTTCTTATGGGGTGTTGCAACAGATTTGTTCATTTTTCTCTTT
>BQNB010024709.1:0-60418 GCA_026074375.1 Tanacetum coccineum
CACAAACCATGCGAAATATGTCAAATTTATGAAAAAAACTCTGCCTAAATTTTTTAAATTTTGTGTAAATCTTGTTTAGTATGTCATGTTTCATATCTTGTCATGATTGTATGTATGTTATTTGCCCTTTGAGTGAAGTTTAGTCCTAGGTCCACTTTGACTCATCAAGTTGGCTTACTTAGTTGACTTTGACCATTAACCTTAGTTGACTTTACTCATAGAGTGCATTAATACGGCATAATTGCATGAAACCTAATCACAATCTTCAATCAATCAAATCATCAAGGATAATCAAGTTAATCAGTAAAATATATATGTTGTATATATTAATTGTATTGGTTAATTCTTAAGCAGAATCATGAATCAAGAACAAGTTCGTCAAGTTACTACTCGTGATGAAAAATGAGTTCCAACCAATGTTTTAAAAACCGGGTTTTGAATTGACCCGGTCGAGTCACCGGGTTACCGGTTCAACCGGTTAGACCGCCAGGTCAACCCGATTTTCCACAACAAAAAATAAATATATATTTGTAATAATTAGAAAAAAAGTATGTATATATATCATGAGATATTCCATATATTAAGCATAAAGACTATTTATTAACATATATAACACGTAAAAACAAGATTACGTCACAAATATATACAATTTATATGCTTTATTTATAAAAAACATGAAAAAACCGAAACCCCACCGAGTCTCATGAATCGAGTTGACCCGGGTCACTCCAAACTCGGCAAGTCTAACTGGGTTTCGAAAATATGAAACCCGGTTTAATTTGACCCTTTTTCCGACCGGAACCGGTTCAACCGGTTGAACCGGCCGGGTCGAACCGGGTTTCAAAACATTGGTTCCAGCTAAGGAAAGAGTAAAGACCAATACTACCAATGTTAGACTGGAGACTATTGTACCACAGAAGGAAGAGACTTTTCAAGTTATCATCGATGTGATCAAGAACTCTACCTGCTACAAGGCTTTCACAATTTCTACTGAAGTCCCTAAAATATTTATGCAGCAGTTCTGGTACACTGTCAAGAAGGTCTCAAGTTCAAATTCTTATGAGTTTCTTCTTGCTAACAAGAAGTGTGTAGTCGATGCTGAAGTATTTTGGAAGATTCTTGACATATGTCCAAGAGTTCAAGGAGTAGACTTTGCTGAAGTTCCAGATGATGAGGCTACTCTTACCTTCCTCTTTAGACTTGGTTACAAAGGTCCACTACACAAGCATCCCAGCATGTATGTGGACCACATGCATCAACCATGAAGAACTCTAGCTTCTATCATTAATAAATGTCTTTTCGATAAAACTGCAAGCAATGACAGACTGAGGAAATCCAGAATTGACATCTTATGGGCAATGTTCTACAGGGAAAATGTTGATTACCTTGAGTTAAGTAGGGAAGACTTTGCATTCCAGATTGACTACAGCAGACGTGAAAACATGCCTTACCCCAAGTTCACCAAAATCATAATTAATCACTTCCTCTCCAAACACCAATCCCTTACCAAGCTGCAGTACTTACACACACACACAATTAACGATGATGGTATTGCAAGCAGATTGAAGTTTGTCAGAATTGGCAAAGACTATCAAGAATATAGACTTCCCATTCCTGAGACGATGTTGACTGATGGGATCAAGAAATCAGAGTCTTATCATATGTTCATCAAATGCTTCACTGGTTAAATTCCTCCCAAGAAGAGCATAGGCAAAGGTTCACATGGGAAGAAGACTGTAGATACTACTGAAGAAACTGTTGATGTATCTGATGAGTCAGACCCTGAACATGCTAAAAAATGAACTGCTAGTAGAAGACTGGTCAAGAAGAAAGTCACAATTACTGCAGATGATAACATTATTCTTGATCCAAACGTTGCTTTGGAGTTAGGTAAATCTATAAGTCTAACTAAAGCTGCAGAAGAGGAAGCAGCAAGGCAAGTCCATGCTACTCATGCTAGGATTGTGACTGAACCAGTCCCTGAGCCTGCCAGAAGAAGACCATTAGCTATTGCTTTCAGAGATACTTCTAGCATGTCAAAGAAGAAGTCTTCTGATCCGTCTCAGAAGCTCAAGGGCATTCAAACCTTAACTCCTGAAGAAAAATTAGTTGCTGACACGATGAAAGCACTTAAAGAAAGTAAGAAGACCAGCAGGAGACAGCCAGGTACTGGAGGCTTAAGTGAAGGAACTGGTGTTTCACCAGGGGTTCCCGATGAGTCCACAGTTGTCCCTGCTACCTCAAGTGAAGGAACTGGTACCAAGAAGGGGTTCCCGATGAGGAAAAGGTTAGTTCTGAAGATAATGTTATACTTGAGTGAGGATCTGAACGATTCTCACCCCAAAAGTTATAAATCATTGATATAGAAAAACATGGGGCTATGAACTCACCTTAGTAAGTAGTCCTCCATGAATGGTAATATACCCAAGTATGGTAAGTGAATCGCACCGTCAAATACCTAAGTACATATGGCCAGTCTTAGTCAACAAGTTTAGGCTAACGACCTCATGTATAAACTACAATAATTTGCTAATTTATATATATATACTGTTATCACTTGTGTGGTGATATACACGTTTATTGTATTCATTTTCCTTGTTTGCTCTTGGGAAGATGTACGACTATATACTTTTAAGTTTACAAGGTGTTTAAGTATAAATAATAAATACACCTTTTTATTATTCGCGTGACTTTAGTTATATAAGTACTCGTATTTTACCACGACTTGTCCCATACCATGTGTGTTCATTTAAATCACTTAATTATATAAGATACCTTTAGGTTTTCATTATTGGCAAAAACAGTCCTTATAGTTTAAAATAGAATATTTACCGTTACACCCCTGAGTATCCATGTTTGATACGTTTAGTCCACACTATTTTACAAAAATTTGCAAAATTTAGGTTTCTATGAGTTTTGCTAACAGTCCTTAAGTTCAGAATTGTCAAAAACAGAATTATTAAGTCCCTTAAGTTCAGAATTGTCAAAAACAGTATTATTAATACACTAGCAGTACTAACTCTGCTAGCAGTACTAACTTCTGTTAGCAGTACTAACTCTGCTAGTAGTACTAACTTCTACTAGCAGTACTAACTTTGCTAGCAGTACTAACTTCTTAAGCCTGGCAGTATTAATTTCTAACTTAGCTCGTATCACACAACCCATCAGTGAGTTAACAAATTCGTTAGAGTTTGCTTGAGCTCGTGTTGGACACAAGACGCGGCTATGGTCTTGCTAACTTCTTTCGATATATCCCAAACAACCCTAGTTCGCATATACTATAGTGTACACTTCCTTTATTCAGCAAGACGAGTTGTTAAGTATTATGATACGTGACATGAAAGTGTTTCTGTTTCTAAACGAGTTATCAAACCTCTCGGCTAAATATTTTACGTGTGCATGTCATGTTTAAACATTCATGCTTATACACAAGATCTTTGTTACATGCCTTATGGCTTTTGGTTCACCACACAAGTCTATATATGTTGTATATTATAAGACGTAGACATGGGTTGTGTCATGCTAGGCACGACCCACGTTTAATTTGTTTAACATATGATAACCGTGCCCTATGACATATGAATAAAACGTGAAACTTAAATATAAACGTAGGCTAAGACACTTACAAGGGTCCTAGCTTCTTGAACGTGTGTGTCGTGTAGTCGTGTGGAAACTCGACTTGTATACCTCAAGCCTTAGTTTAAACCGAATCTTTTTTGCTTTCAAACCCTTAAACGTATAACCTTAGCTTATAGATTACTAGATTATACCTTAGAACTCTTTGGTTGTGAGTTGTGGTATCGTGTTCGTGGATTTGTGTCTCGGCTGTGGTGACCCGAACGAAGAGAGCAACAAGGGTGGTTTTTGCTAGTGTGCCTTTAAGTGTGTGAGTGTGTAAACACTCTTGGTCGTAAGCCTTCCTATTTATAGAGAAAATATCTCTATACCACTTTCTAAAACCATGTCTCCTTTGCTAGAGAAGTGTAGTAGTTTAAGTACATGCTTAGGTGGTTTTTAGGGTAGTTTAGGCTTGATTAAGTACAAGTATTAATGAATTGGGTGATGTACAAGATTATGCAAGATTTTCTATGTTGGTTTGTGTGGGTGACGATTTGCTAAAGGGAGGGAAACACAAGATACAAATCTTGTGTAAGATTTGTTAAGTACATGTCTTAATTAATCCTAGGTTGTACAAGATTTAGTTAAGATTTGTGTGTAATACACAATGGTCCTTGTGTCGTGTGATATGAAGAGAAAACAAGACAAAGTGTGTTTGAGTTTAAGGTTTCCTTAACCTTAAACTAACTAAACATATATCCTTAAACTAACTATGGTAAACTAGGGGTTAAGGGTACATGTTGTAAGAGCTTGTAAGATTTTGTAAGAGATCCTCCTAATCCCTATGACCCTTGGACGCCTAGGATTATGTTTAGGGTACTAATGATTTGACAATTTCTAGTTATATGGGATAATGGTGTACTTAAGGTGGTTAATAACCATAGTATACAAGGTTTGTCTCATGCTAATGTTATCACATATCATGCCCGGCCCTTGTAGGCTTAGTGACACAAAAACTGTATAATTTTTGTATTTAGGGCGTAAAAGTGGGTATTGGTTTGAGTATAGATAGGTATAGGTACTTCCGGGTACGCCTAAATATATTTTTATTGCGAAACGTAAACGTTTTACGTAGCCAAAACAAATAAAATGTGAAAACTTATAAATTATACTCCTAATAATTAGATGATGCTTGTTTGACGTTAACGTTTATTTGTTTGATGTCCGTTTACGTTGAATGATGGTTTTTTGTTTACGTGATTTAGCTATGTGATTATAATTAAAAGCGAACGCGTAAAACTCTAAAAATAAATAGTGGTAATAATTGAGTCAGGAAATGACCTGAAAATGTGAAATGTTACAGTCTCCACCCATTAGAAGAGCCTTGTCCTCAAGGCTCAAGTTGCAACACTTGACGAAGGTACGGGTTTAGTGAAGAGATGCGGATACTTCTTTTGAAATTTTTCTTCATGTTCCCATGTGAACTCAGGACCTCTCCTTGAGTTCCATCGAACCTTGAAAATTGGGGTATGGCTTTGCTTCAACCGTTTGACCTCTCGATCCATGATCTCTACGGGTTCCTCCACAAAACAGAGCTTGTCATCCACATTGAGTCCTTCTAACGGAGCGGCTAATGGTTCGTCAGAATAACATTTCTTTAGGTTGGATACATGAAACGTATTGTGAACCCTGCTCAACTCTTGAGGTAGCTCAAGCTTGTAAGCAACGGATCCAACCTTTTCCAGCACCTTAAAAGGTCTAACATATCTAGGGTTTTACTTCCCCTGTTTTCCAAAACATACTACCCCTTTCCAAGGTGAAACTATAAGCATAACTCTATCCCTAACTTGAAACTCCATCGACTTACGCTTTAAATCGGCGTAACTCTTTTGTCGATCACGATCGGTTTGAATTCTTTGTTTGATCTGGATGACCTTCTCGATTGTCTCTTAAACTTTTTCTGGACCGGTGAGTTGAACTTCTCCAACCTCGGCCCAACAAACAGGTGAACGACACTTTTGACCGTAAAGTGCTTCAAATGGTGCAGCCTTGATGCTAGCGTTATAGCTATTGTTGTAAGAAAATCCAACTAGTGGCAAATGTTTAACTCAACCATTTCCAAAGTCGATCGCGCAAGCACGTAGCATATCCTCGAGAGTTTGGATAGTTCTCTTACTTTGTCCATCAGTTTGTAGATGGTACGCAGTACTCATATCCAAGCTAGTACCCAAAGCCTTCTGAAGTGATCTCCAGAAATTTAATGCGAATCTAGGGTTATGATCACAAATGATTGAGACAGGTATTCCATGCCTCGTGACTATCTCCTTTAGGTACATTCTCACCAATATCTCCATGGAATTAGTTTCTCTCATTGGAGTAAAGATTGAAGACTTAGTAAGTTGGTCAACAACCACACAAATGGTGTCATGACCTTGCGACGACTTAAGAAGCTTTGTGACAAATCCATGGTAACATTGTCCTACTTCCATTAAGGTATCTCGGGTTGTACAAACAATCCTGATGGTCTTTGGTGTTCAGTCTTGACCCTAGCACACGTCAAACATTTACTAACATAGGTGGCGATTTCGGTCTTCATATTGGGCCACCAATATAGCTTTTTCATGTCTTGATACATTTTGTCAGAACCCGGATGGATAGAGTATTTTGATTTGTGGGACTCGTGCATGATCACAGTCCTTAAATCACCATAACATGGCAACCAACTCCTGCCATTTAAGCATAGAGTTCCGTCGGCACGGGGTTCCAACTTTTCCTTCGGTATATCCTTCCTGATCATACCTCCTACGTCTTCCTTCTTGATGTTTCTCTGGTTTTTGTGCTTCTATTTGAGCTTCTAAAATTTGTTTGGGGAGATTCAAACCAATATCATGACTAAGGCTCGAACCCGTAATGGCTTAATCCGTTCTTTACGGCTTAAGGCATCGGCCACTATGTTTGCCTTCCCCGGGTGATAACGAATTTCACAGTCGTAATCACTGAGCAACTCTAACCAGCAACGTTGCCTCATGTTCAGCTTCTTTTGGTCAAGAATGTGTTGTAAGCTCTTATGATCTGTGAACACCGTACGCTTGGTTTCGTACAAGTAGTGTCTCTAAGTCTTTGGAGCAAACACCACTGCACCAAGTTCCAAATCATGAGTAGTATAATTTTTCTCATGAATCTTCAACTGTCGTGATGCGTAAGCAATCACCTTCTTGTTTTGCATCAACACCGCACCCAGTCCTTTATGCGACGCATCGCAATAAACAATGAAGTTCGCAGCTCCTTGAGGGAGAGCTATGATAGGTGTGCTACACAACTTATTCTTCAATGTCTGAAAAGCTGCTTCTTGCTTGTCACCCCATTCAAAGGAGACTTTCTTTTGCATGAGCTTGGTTATTGGCTTAGCAACTTTTGAGAATCCTTCGATGAATCTCCGAAAATAACCGACAAGACCTAAAAATTAACTTATCTCCGTTGGAGTCTTAGGAGATGCCAAATCTTTTATGGATTCGTTCTTGGGGGTTCCTGTGAATGATGAATATCAATTCTCGTGGATGAGAAATTATACATTGGGAATCCAAAATTCACATTTAGAGAACTTAGCATACAATTCTTCTTTCTTAAGCAATTCCAGAATTGCCTTCGGATGTTCTTCATGTTTGTTCTTGTTCTTTGAATAAATTAGTATATCGTCACTAACAGACAATTACAACATATCCAAATACGATTTGCACACCCGATTCATGAGATCCATAAATACCGCCGGTGCGTTCGTCAAACCGAATGCCATAACTTGCAACTCGTAATGACCATACCGAGTCTTAAATGTCGTCTTTGGAATATCTTCTTCGCGTACTCGAAGCTGATGATAACCCGATCGCGAGTCTATCTTAGAATAAACACTGGATCCTTGTAGTTGATCAAATAAATCGTCGATCCTTGGGAGTGGATAACGATTCTTCACAGTCAGCTTGTTTAATTGCTGATAGTCGATGCACATTCGAAATGATCCGTCCTTTTTTTTAACAAACAAGATGGAGCTCTCCCCAGGGTGGAATTGGGTCTTATAAAGCCTTATCGGAAAGTTCTTTAGGTTGATCCGACAAATTCTTTTCATTTCGGACATCCAATCGATAAGGTGCTGTACTAAGTGCTGCACCACGGCATCATATCGATTTGGAATTCACTGTCGAAGTATGTGAACGACCGACAATTCTTCAGGGAATACTTCCGGAAAAATCTCAAAACTAAAGATTGGTAAGTATCAAGTCGCTTCTCCCCGACTTGCTTCTAGTCTCCTTTGTAGTAACATGTGCCAGAAAGACATGATATCCTTTCAACAAATATTTTTGAGTTTTGGTGCATGAAATGATGTTCAATAAGAGTCTGTTTCCTCTGATTGCTTCTGTCCCACATGGACAATTATAGTTTCACTTCCCAAGACAATACGAATGATCCTTCTCGGCATTAGGTATTATGGCATGATACTTGACAACAATCCATACCAAATTTTATGGAGTAAAACTTCCAAGCAAGTTCTATGTGCATTAAGTCGATGTTGAATGGATGATTTAGTAAATTCTCAAATGGCGAGCAAATTTGATAGCGAATTGTCTTAGGACGACTAGTGATGTGTCTCGGCTTTTTGGATTAGGATTTGGTATAAGATGATGTCAACTTTATAGTAGGATGGAGTAAAGGTCTGCTTAGTTGCTATGGTTACTAGTTCGATTTCCCGAAGTAAACGCGTTTTACGAATACGCATACAAAACTTTGTTTTTCAAGGATGTGAGTAAAAATGGATTTATTGACAAATCTTACATGGTGACTACTCTCAACATGGCATAGTCCTTCCTGAATTATACATAGGTGATCAGGCTATGTATATTTGAGGGCTAACGATGCGATGCTCATTTTCGTCAAAATTATGTTATGTATAAAGAAGTATCAAAGAGTTTTATGAGATGACCAAAATGATTCACAAGGTGGATGTAAGGTTGTTGATAGGATGACAATAAAATAGTTTGCGAGAAATCATATGATGGTTTACAAGACAGTAGCTAAATGAGTCATGAGGTGTCAATAAAATAATTTATGTGATAAAAAATGGTTTCATAAGGTAAGAACAAGGTAATTCATGAAGTGATAGTAACGTAGTTTTTAAGATGATTGTGAAATAGTATATAAGATGTCAAGAAGGTAATTTATAAGGTATTCGCGAAATGATTGAGAACCGTTTATAAAATGTTAGTTTATTGAATGATGGTAGGATAATTTGCCAACAATAGTAAGATGGTTTAAAAAATGATAGTTTATCAATCGATAGTGAGGTAGTTTGTTAATGACATCGACTTTGTTTATGAGGCGATACTAAAATTGTATATGAGGTTGTATCAAAATAGTTTTCGAAGGAATCGCTTGACAGTTCATAATATAATAGTAAGGAGTTTATGTTGTGATAACAAATTGTTTATGAATCTACAACAAAATAGTTTTAAAAAAACTGACCATGGAAACAATTTATGAGGGACAATGAAATAGTTTATTGTGTGATAGTGATATGTTTCCTAAATTCATAATGTTTTAGTAAGTGGTTTGCATGAATAATTAGATAATTGGAGTAGATTGGCGAAAATTTCATAATACATAGATTTGATAGATAATTTGAAATCGTTCAGTACAACAAAAACTTAAGAGGAAGTACAATGAGATTCTTAAAGGACATAGAGTCTACGATAGTTCAAACTTAGGTTTTACTAGGTAATAGGTCTCTCGTTAGATGTTAATATTAGACGTCGTGGCGCTAGAGTCTCCATGAGCTTTTCCTTTCTAGTACATATCCACACGGTTCTAAAACTTCACTATTGGACAATCACTCTTATAGTGTCCCAGACTTCCACACTCATAATAGGTGAGAGTTCATTGATTCCTAGCAGTAGTAGGTGTTCTACAATTTTGGGTTACGTGGCCAACCTTCTTGCAATTTTCGTACTTTATAGTGCACGATCCATTATGGTGAAATTTGCACTGGTTGCACAAAGGTAGAGATCCAGCATATGCCTTCTTGTTGATTGGTCTAGTAGTGTGTGCTCTAGGCACCTTATGCCCTTTGTTTTGTTAGCGGGGAAACATAAAAACACAACATTAAGGTGAAAGTTCACAAAATCTCTTCTCCCTCCTCCTCTCTAGCTCACGGCAACAAAACACCCCTTTACATAATCCATACAAATTTTTCTTCAACATATACAAGCCATCACACATCATTTATAAGATATACTAAGGTGTTTGCAAGCCTTGGTTAACCATTTACAAGTATTGAAGCAAAGAATGGAAGATTAGGGTTTAGGGTTTCAAGATCTTGCAAGCTAGGGTTTATAATCTAAACAAGGGTTTAGATTGTGTTGGTTATCATATTGCATCACTCTAAGGTTATCTAAAACTCTTTATGTCCATCATTTATCATTTTATGTGTTTATGTGTTCTATGTAGTAAAATCACCACTTAGGATATGTTTAACTTGTAAAAGTGGATTTTTCTTGTAAACATGATTTTATGAACTTGTATACATGTTATATGGATATAAATATGGATCATGAACTTTATAAAATGTAAGACAAGTATATAATAAGTATTGGATAACTTGTGGTATTTATTAAGTTGAAAAGTATAGAAAACAAGTTATAAAAATGAGTACACCTAAAGATTTCAAAAGGGGCTGTTGGATTTCGTATTTTAGACAGTAGGTTTAACACCTTAGAAAGATAGTACACCTCATGACGATTCCAAAATGATAAGAAACTCGAAAAACCGATTTATAACGAAAAAGATACGACGATTTCAAGTTTACGTTAAATATATACTTTTATAAAAATTACTATTCACCACAGAAACTTATATTTTTAAAACATCATTAATATGATAAAACTTTTAAATACGAGAACGTACTCGAAAGAATCGCTAAAAACGGAGTTAAAACGAATAAGTTACGACATTTACGAGATTTACGATAACTAAATCTATAAAAATAAATATATAACTGTTATGAACAGTAAAATCACTATTCATCAAAAACTCAAATTTTGAAAATGTTATATTTTGATAACTCGTCTTAATACGAAGGCGTGGACGTAAGAAACGAAAGAAACAGACTTAAAACGAGAAAGTTACGCCAGTTTTACTAAAGTATACTTATAAACGTTTTTACTTTATAAATATGATTTCACTAAAACGATTAGATGGTGATGTAGCTATATAGAATTATATGTGGTATTAGTTAATCAAAGTACTATATTACTAGGGAGTTTCATAATGAGGCCTCTTCGGGGTGGCGTATCGACGAGTTGTTGGATTTACGATTTAAAGTGTCCTAGCTCCTCATACGTCACTACATGACCTCTTAATTATGATAGCCCGAACAATAGTATGATGAGCTATACGACCTATAAATAATCAAAGTGTTTAGTACTTATACGACCTATATTGGATTAGGTTGCCTTCGGATTCCTTCGTGACGCATTTTTCTATTGTGAATACTTGTTGATTACCATTCACTCGAGGTGAGTTCATAGCCCCCTTTTTACTACGTGATTGTTTTACAAAATCTATGGGGTGAATTACATTGCTTGTTTTACTATTGGACACAAGTGTTTTTCTAAGTGTTTTCAAAGTGTTTACAAAGTGTATGCTATCCAGATTACTACCTGAATATTATTGCTAAGTTACCTTATTGCCGTGAAGTCCCTATTTATCATGAACCGTTAATTGCTATTGTAGTAAGCGCGAGTGTTGTGGATAGATCTATCAGGACTGACAATCCCCACCTTTCCTTGGGTCACTAGTTTGATCAAGGTGCATTTAACATTGAGAGGTGTTAGGTTGTTGGCAAGCATCCTATATTCTGATTGGGGCACAAATCTAGTTAAGGCTTCGGGGTCATGAGCTTAGTGCAATAATAAACGTTTTGGACTACTGAATATGTTTCAGAGTCTACTATTACTTCGATCTTGTGGTCCACCCTTTTTACCGATAAACCTATGATTTCACTCAACCTTTGTGTTGACTTTTAGCATGTAATTTCAGGTCCTAGGGTATGAAGATCGGAGGGGAGCCATGGCGGATATCAATGAAGACGGATTCTGTGTTTTATCTATATTCAATGCAACTTTTATTATCTTTAAAAACTTAAGTCATCTTTTGGGTATTATGAAGCTTTTGTTTAATTAAGAATGTTTATGACTTTTAAAACTTATGGGACCTAATGTATGAACTCTGATATTTTGCTATGGCATCGAATGAAATCTTATCTTAAAACGTCCATTTAAGGTTGTTTCCTATATCTTGATTGTTGTACTTTGACGTAGCACCCCAATGTTACCATTCCGCTGCTACCTGATTTTGGGGGTGTTACAGATGGTACCAGAGCCAAGGTTATAGGGAACTGGGTCACTTTCAAAACCTAGTCTATAACCACAAAGTTTAAAGATTTTCTTTTCTTTTATTTTTTAATTACTAGACATCTCTTCATCGATATCTGATAATAAACGCGAGCGTATTGCATCGTATCCTTACTTACTTTTCCGATTGTCATTATTGCATTATATATAATCTTAGATATATAATACTTGGTTTAAATTCGATCTCTTCGTCTATCTTTTGACATATCTATATTTTTTCTATCGATCCATTATTTCGACTTATCCTGATCTATTATGATTATTTATATCATTTCCATTTTTTCCAATGTGCCATGATCTGCATACTTTACAATTCTCAAAGAATTGTATACTTGTGTGCAGATCATGCCGCCAGGAAGATTTAAGAAGAAATCTGTTAGGAAGATAGTGGAAAAGCGTGTGGCCAAAGCCATTGAAAAATACGAAAAGACTAGAGCTGACTCAAACAATACTGGTGGATCAGGGATCAAAAATATGGAGGAATGTTGTACACAGAGATGCATGTTGTGGTATATAAACATTTATGAATGGCAGCCTCACTCTTTCAAGGGGATGGAAGTGTTGTCGGACTGAAACGTGGTTCGAAAAGATGGAGCAAGTGTTTGAAATTGCAAAAATGTGCTGTAAGATGACAAAGTGAAGTTTGCTATGTGCACGTTCGAGGTTGTGCTCTAACCTGGTGGAACGGAAAATGTTCAGACTTTGGGACTTGCTAATGCTAATCAGATCCCCTAAGCAAAGTGAAAAGCATGATGGACCACTGAATACAAAAAAAAACAAAATACCCACAACTGAAATCCAAAGGATGGAACAAGAACTTTGGACTCTGACTCTGAAAGGAGATGACATCGAGGCATACAACAATCGTTTCCATAAAAGGGGCGGTGGGGGGGGGGGGGCGGGGGGCGGGAGGCGCGGGGGGGGGGGCGGGGTGGGGGGGGGGGTTGAGTGGGCGGGGGGGGGGGGGAGGGGGGGGGGGGGGGGGGGGTGGCGGGATTGGCCTTGATGTGTCTGAATTGGGTGCCCACTGAAAGAAGAAGATTGAGAAGTTATGTTCGTGGTTTTTTCTGAAGAATCAAAGGAAATATCACTTCTTCAAAACCTGCAAATCTGCATGAGGCAATTAACATGGCCCGTGAACTGGTCGAGCAATCAGTTCAGGGTAGGGCTGCAAGAATTGGGGAAAGAAATAAAAGGAAATGGGAAGACAACCAGAGAAACAACAACAACAATACCCACAACTACAACAATAACCACAACAACAACAATAACCGCAACCGAAACAACAATCATCACCAACAACAAAACAAGAGACCAGAAACTGTCAGGGCATATGCTGCAGCCCCAACTGGAGGAAAGATTTATACTGGAAATTTACCAAAATGCAACCGGTGCAATTTACATCATCATGTACCGTGTCCTCAAAAGTGCCAGAGATGTCAAAGAATAGGTTACATGAAGAAGGATTGTAGAGTTAGGCTTCAGGGTGCAGGTAATGACTTCCTGCAGAATGTGACATGTTTCGGGTGTGGTGAGAAAGACATTTCATGGGACATGTGTCCGAAAGCAGGGGAACCTAGCAGAATGATGGAGCTCGTGGGAGAGCTTACGTGGTGATTGAAAATCCACAGCAGAATCCGAATGTAGTCACGAGTATGTTTCTTCTTAATGATCACTACGCTTGTATTCTCTTTGATTCGGGTGCTGAGAAGAGTTTTGTATCTTCTGCGTTTACACATTTATTAATATTGCCCCTGCCACTCTAAACACTAGTTATGAAATCAAATAAGCGGACGGAAAAGTTGTTAGCACCAATACCATTTTACGTAGTTGCACCTTAGTCTTGTGTAATCACGTGTTCAAAATAGACTTGTTGCCAACCCGGCTAGGAAGTTTTGATGTTATCATTGGAATGGATTGGTTGGCATACCACCGAGCTCTCATCGATTGTTATGAGAAGATTGTCCGTATTCCTCTTTCGAATGGCAAGATTCTTGAAATTCAAGGCGAGAGGCCGAAAAAGGATCTTCGTTCACTTACATGTATCAAGGTTGATGAGAAAAAGCTTGATGACAATACGTTGTTGTACTGAGACTTCACTGAGTATTTCCAAGACGATTTGTTAGGTTTTACCTCTTGTGCGAGAGATAGAATTCGCTTGATCTAATTCAGGGCATCGCCAGTTGTTAGATCTCCATACGTTAGCCCTTCACGAAATGTTAGAATTGTCAAACCAGCTCAAAGAACTTCAAGAGAAGGGTTTTATTCGACCAAGTCACTCACCATGGGGAGCACCAGTGCTTTTTGTCAAGAAGAAAGACGGTTCGATGAGAATGTGTATTGACTACAGGGAACTAAACAAGTTGACTATAAAGAACCGTTACCCTCTCCCCAGAATTGATGACTTGTTTGACCAATTACAAGGTGCGTGTTGTTTCTCTAAGATAGATCTTCGTTCGGGATATCATCAGTTGAGAGTCCGAGAGGAAGATATAACGGACTGTGGGTGTTTAGAACTCGATACGGGCACTTTGAGTTCACAGTCATGCCATTTGGACTGACAAACGCGCCAGCAATATTTATGGACTTAATGAACCGCGTCTGCAAGCCGTATTTGGACAAATTCGTAATTGTGTTCATTGACGACATCTTAATCTACTCAAAGTCAGAAGAAGAACATGAAGTCCACCTGAAGACGATTTTAGACTTACTCGAGAAGGAGAAGTTATACGCCAAATTTTCTAAGTGCGAATTTTGGTTACAAGAAGTACAGTTCCTAGGACATGTGGTCAACCGTGACGGTATCCACGTGGATCCTAGCAAGGTTGAGTCGGTCAAGAACTGGATGACCCCTGAGTCACCAACAGAAATCCGTTCATTTCTAGGATTGGCAGGATACTACCGGAGATTTATTGAGAATTTCTCCAAGATCGCCAAGCCCCTCACCCTGTTGACTCAAAAGAATAAGGCTTATGTGTGGGGCGATAAGCAAGATGAAGCTTTCCAAATTCTGAAGGAGAAACTATGCAATGCTCCTGTGGTTAGCACTCCCGATGGGCACCGAGGGATTTGTGGGTCATATTGTGATGCATCAAAATAAGGTTTTGGGAGCGTGACTAATGTAGCGGGGCTAAGTTATAGATATGCTCAAGAACAGTTGAAGAAGCATGAGAAAAATTATACCACCCATGACCTGGAATTGGGTGCGGTGGTGTTCGCTCTTAAAATTTGGAGACATTATCTTTATGGGACGAAAAGTGTTATCTACACTGACCACAAGAGTCTCCAGTACATATTTGACCAGAAAGATTTAAATACGGCGCCCAAAGGCGGTGGCTCGAGCTACTCATTGATACGAGTATAAGATCAAATACCACCCAGGCAAGGCAACGTTGGTGGAGATGCCTTGAGCAGAAAAGAAAGACTCAAGCCAAGACGTGTATGTGCTATGAGTATTACTTTTCATTCTGGACTTAAGACTAAGATTTTGGAAGCGTAGAGCGAAGCTTCCAAGGATCTCAAAGCCCCAACTGAATGGCTAAGAGGATATAGGAAAGACACTTTGAGCACGAGATATGGTGAAAATCTTACATCTTTGATCGGATCTGGATTCATCAGTTGGTGTGTAGGAAATTAATATGGATGAAGATAATATTCTAGGTATTCAGTACATCCGGGTGCAGATAAAATGTACTATGATTTGAGAGGATTGTTATTGGGGCTTGGTATGAAGAGAGGACATGCGAGTACTTGTTAGCAGATGTCTTACGTGTTCTAAGATTAAAGCCGAACATCAGAAACCCTCAGGATTTCTTCAGCAACCAGAAATTCCTGAGTGGAAATAGGAAAAGATAACGATGGACTTTGTCATAAAGTTGCCTAAAAGTAGCAGTGGGCATGATACGATTTGGGTCTTTATGGATAGATTGACCAAGTCGGCTCACTTCTTACCTATTCATGAAGACTACAAGACGGAGAAATTAGCAAAGATTTATACCAATGAGATTGTAACAAGACATGGTGTGTCGGTGTCAATCATTTTAGACCATGATGGTCGATTCACGTCACACTTATGGCAAGCTTTTCAGGAAGCATTAGGTACGAGATTAGACATGAGTACGGCTTACCACCCTCAGACCGACAGTCAGAGTGAGCATACTATTCAGACGCTGGAGGATATGCTTCGAGCTTGTGTTATGGATTTTGGTGGCAGTTGGGATACTCATCTTTCATTGATTGAGTTTTTTATAATATCAGTTACACACAAGTTAAGTGTTGCACCTTCGAGGCGTGTACGGGGCGGAAATGTAGATCCCCGCTGTATGGACTGAAGTTGGAGAAAGTCAACTTATTGGACCAGAAATTGTGCAAGAAACGACTAAAAAGATTGTTCAAATTAAGGAAAGAATGAAGACAGATAGGAGTTGCCAGAAAAGCTATGCTGATAAGAGGCGTAAACCTTTTGAATTCCAAGTTGGAGACCGAGTGTTACTTAAGGTATCTCCATGGAAGGGAGTGGTACGATTTGGTAAGAAAGGGAAGCTATCACCACGATATGTGGGACCATTTGAAATCGTGGAGCATGTTGGACCGTGGCCTTATACGACTAAAGTTACCCATGAGCTAAGCTGTGTCCCGACACGTATCATTTACACTTTTTTTCCCCCCCCCCCCCCCCCCCCCCCCCTGTTTTTCTTTACTCGAACCTCAAGAAATGCTTGGCTGAGCCAGATGTTCAGATGCCTTTGGATGAGATCGAGATTGATGAAAATTTACGTTTTGTTGAAGAACCTATTAAGATCGTGGAACGAGATGTGAAAAAGCTAAAGCGAAGAAGAATCTCATTAGTCAAAGTTCGTTGGAACTCTCGGCAAGGAGCTGAGTATACCTGAGAGCGTGAGGACCAATTTCAAAAGAAGTATCCGCATCTTTTCTCATAATTCGTACATTCCTCAAGTGCCGCAACTTGAGCCTTGAGGACAAGGCTCTTCTAACCAGAGAAGACTGTAACATTCGGTATTTTCAGGTCATTTACGACGTCATTATTTGACTTATTTATTATTTTTTTCTGTACCGCGTTTTACTTTTAATTCTTATTTATATACGGGAAACCTGAGAGTTTTTGAAACCTAAGGTCCGTGAGTCCCGATACTAGTCTCTGTGGGGTGTCAAAAGCCTGGTCACTTAGCCGCAAGGTTGGGATGTGCCGAGACGAAAGTCGCTACATGGGATGATCTCGCCTTCAAACTCATTATTCTTGGGTGGAACGTGAAGCATAGTATTTTGCAAAACGTTGATCCATGGTTGAAATTCAAAATAGCACATTCACTTAAGATATAATAAATGTCGGGAGTAAAAAGTTCACAAGTTGCAAATATGAGTAGTGTTAGCATCTTTACTGATATTTAGCTGTGATTTCGTTTTAAGCTTGGTTTGGATAAGTGAAAAGTCGGGGACGATGAATTTATCCTTTTTGGGGCATTCTCGGATCGAAATGCATCTTGTTCTATGATCCCTAATAGTTATGGAAATAATGAAAGTCGAAATATTCTAAGTTTAAAAAAAAGGTTTTATAAAAATGGGAAAATGGGGTGTTTTATAACTTGTGATTTCTAAACTCTCTCCACAAAAATCTTTGCTACTTTTCAAAGATTTAGTTTGGGGAAGTTTTGAGGTATTTGGTTTTAAAGCATATAATATTGCGTGAGGACACGCAATCGCTTAGTTTGGGGAATTTTGATATGTGTGAAAACACATATCCGTTTTATATCAAAAATGGCCCTAAAAAGACAAAATTGTGCTTAAAATGCTTGAATATTGCTTGTTTTGTCTTTGTGAATGTGTAGGTACGGATAATGCAAATATCACAAGAAAACGGTCAAAACCGGACAAACACGGACACGGGAAAGGAAAGAGAATACAAGAGCCGGGAGAATGCTATCAAAGGTCAACAAAAGTCAACCCTTGGTCAATATTAGTCAACCACAAGAAGACAAAACTCCCAAAAACACCCAAAACAGCCCTCATAGTTTAAACCTAATTTCACAAATAATCCCTAAGCCCTAACGGTGTTAACTCTTTAATATAAAGAGTTAACACTCGTTATCTCCTTATAATAACCTAAATCCAAAACCTGTTAACTCTACCCGAGCCCAAAACACACCCTTGGCCCAATCTTTTTTATATAAGCCCCAAGTCAAAGCCCATTGTCCCCGGGTCAAAGAAAAAATCAAACGCCCCCTTTATAAGTAAAAAACGCGCGAAAGGTGGTTGTTACTGTTTATCTTCTTCTTCGATTTACCTCGGGCTCAAAACATGGGGGTAATTGCAATTAATGACGTGGATATTAAATTCAAGTATCAAGGACTGACATGGCAAGGAAAATCGTCATTAAGGAGCTTTGATTGGCTAATTCCCAAAAGAGAAGACACGCGGGCAAAGGAAAAAACACACCAATCAAGTGGGATTTGTACTAAAATGCTCACAAAAGAATCACAAGTGCTCTGACACACGGAATGCCACGTTGGCAATCCGTGTGCTCACCAAGTTGATCCAACGGACAAGAATCAAGATCAAATGATTAAAAGAATGAAAGGACAAGATCAAAGGGATCGAGGAGCGTGGCTATGACCTAGAAGTTTCATTTGCAGGCTATAAAAAGCCCCTCACACTCACACACAGGATGTTCTCTTCTTTTTCCTTTAATTTCTAGCTTAAATGTATATTTAGTTTTTTAAAATTAGCTTATGTAATTTTACTTTTCCAGCTTATTGTACTCTCAATTTCAACTTATTGTAATAAGTTTTATTATTAATGAAAGCATCCTTAGTTTTTATATAAATTGTTTTACCTTAAAAGCTTTTATTACTCTCAAATATTCTTATCTAATGTTACGCAAGCTCCTATAAGCTCATCATAAGCTCTTTGAGTCTCTAAGCTCAAATTGAGCTCATAATAAGCATCTAATCTATTTAAACTCTTAAAATCAGATAAATACCCCTGCTAAATGGATTTTGAGCTTTTGGATGATAAGCTTACAATGGAAGAGCTTATGGGACCCTACCAGCTTATCCTTGGATAAGCTGGAGCTTGTAGACAGCTCATTTGAGCCTTTATTGCCTTTGTTTAGCTAAGGCTATTGTAAGTCTTCATTTATCTTTATGTCTTAATTTTCCTAGTTTAATATTGCTTAATCTGCTTATGTACTTGCTTAATTGTGCTTAATCATGTCTTAGTATGCTTATTGATCATGTTTGAGTGTCTGTTTTCTAGATTAAATGTGTAGATCTTAGTTTTTCTTATTTGTCTCATAAATCTTTAAAAAATCAAAAAAATAATTAGCATAGTTAGTAGCTTATAGATTCTGGCTTAATTTCTTGTTGATGAATGCTTAATAAGGTTGTTAAAAGTTATGAGTCATCTGGTATCAAAACATTACTCATTAAATCTTACATTCATAAGCTAGAAATGGATTTAAGTGCAATAAAGGGGTGTTTGGGACAAGCAATATTAACTACAAGTTAATATTGTTTGTGGTCTTTTGATCCTTTAGTTACATTTAATTTCCAAAACTAGGTTTATAAGTGCAGGATTTATAAGTTGGATTAGGAATAATTAAGTTTTCCTAAGTTTTCTTATTGCTATATTGAATCTGTGATAATTCTGCCAATTCTAGTTTCATTTTAAGCTCAGATAGAATTTAGCTAATCTAGTTTAATTATTTGAAGTTAACTTAGGAGTTTTAAAAAGTGTAGGAATCAAGTTCTTAGATCAGCATTTATAGGTTTTGAGACTTTGGTCATTTACATGTGAACTGCATCAGATAATGAAAACAACAAAGAGTCCATTTTCTAGCTTAAATTTCAGATGGTAATTGTAGTTTTTAGGATTTGATTTTCATAGCACAAGTACGTCTAGGGTCATTAATCATTAGTATTAGCTTACTCTTTCAAAATAAGCTCTTTTGATTATTTGTTTTTAAGCTGCAATTGTGCTTTTTGTCTTTTCAAAACTCAAAACAAACTCAGTAACTGCTGAGTATTTTAACTGTTTTCAAAGTGATTTTTCATTAAGCTCTCATTATTCAAAACAGTTTTAAAAAGTATTTTCAATAAGCATTTAAGCCAAGCTTTCAAAATATATAAACTTCATTTCTTGTAGAGCTTATTTGCTAGCTTAATATAAAGCTCAAAAGTAGCTGAAGGTCTGTTTGAATTTAAGTTTTCATAAGTGCTTATTGTGGTTTTCAGTTTATGGCTTCGTCTTTTGAACTTATTTCTTTCATTTCCAGCTTATTAGGGTAGGCTTAGGATTAAAATTAGCTTAAAGTCTTTTAGTGATAGCTTAATTTAGTTGTAGCCTTTATTAAATTTTGAAAAAGCCAAAAAATACAAGTAGTAGTAATCTGTTTGCTTTGTTAAGCCATTTTTGGCTTATTTTCTTGTTTTCAATTAAGCTGTTTTCACAAAAGTCCTTTATTCCTAGCTTATTTTTCACTTTGTTTTTAAAATTTTCCAAAATAAAAAAATATAAAAAGTTGAGGGGGGACTTGAACCCATGACCTCCTGCATACAAACTCACACACTTACCATTGTGCTTCAATAGCTCATCCGTGAGCTCTTCTATCCATTTAATACTTAACCTCGTTTTTTGCCTTATAAGCCCAAGCCACTTCGTGGATTATTAGTGGCTTTTTAGAGCTTATTTGATAAGCTAGGCTAGCCAGCTTATTTTTCTTAGGATACTTATAGCTCTTAGCATTTTTCTTGTTTTTCTTAGAATTTTTCATAATCATTTGTTATTTTTAATTAATTTTCGAAACTTAAATTTTTTAAAAAAGCCATAAAAAATAGAAAAATGTTTTAGAAAATTACAAAAAAATAGTTTTTAGTTTTAGAATAAATTCTTTTAGGTTTATAAGCATTAAAATCATTTTTACCCTTTTTAGATTTTAATTTCCATTTTTAACTTTTTAAATTAGTTTTATAAAATAGATTTTTATTATAAAAAGAAGTTAAAAATAGTTTTCTAAGTTTTTATAATATTTTAGACTTTTCTAAGTTAGAAAATAAATTTTTAGAATTTTTAGGTATTAATTTTCTATTTTTTAGGATTTTAAATAGATTAAATTCGTTTTTAATTCAGAAAACATTATTAAAAAGCCAAAAAAATATAATTCCTTTTTAGAAAAAATTATTTTGTCATTTTTAAGATTTACATTCAAAAATTTCTTTTTTAGGATTAATTTTGCCTTAGTTGATAATTTAGACGCGTTTTTAGGATTTCCCGTTTGCATTTTTAGTAAAAATTTAGTTCATTTAATTATGTTTGGTGTTATTTGCTTTATTTTTCTTGTAGAAATAGATAATCAAATCAATCTTCGTAACCATTCAAATCATTGTCCACACAAGAACGTGGTTTCAATTTCATAAATCGTTAGGGAAACGACCCGGGAATCATACTTCCCGGTTTATATACGTATTATTATATATATTATCGTGTGATTTTTCTAACTACCTTTGTCCTCAAGGGTAGTTTGGGAATTTCATATTATTTTATATTTTATCATTACGTGTGTTGATTTAAAACTGGTAAGCTTGATTTTGAGGATGTGTACTTTGTCAAGGATGTAGGTCCTTGTTCTTGGATCTATATAGCCTTTGTAAGACAATAGTTAACTTGAATAAATCCAAATCAACTATGTGAGAGACACTGACTATGAATATCAAGTGTTAATGTGGAATCTTAACACAAGTATTAAGAAGAACAATGATACTAAATTTGCTATTGATTTTTCTATTAAGCTTCAATGCTTCTATTACATATATCAAACTTTATGCCGTAGGGTTCCTTTTATACACCAAGGAAACCCTAATGGGCATTACAAACGTGTGAAAGGATAATGCACATCCTTTCCTAAGATATCTCCTAAGATATCTCTAAGATAACTATATCCTTTAATAAAATATGGTTTAAAAAAACCCAAAATATCGTCTTTTTCTTCTTATTCCAATTAATTATTTTCTTAACCCTCTAAATTGATTTAATTTCTTATGGCCGTCACTCGAATAATCATTTGAATCCCCTTTTCACGATTAAAGGAGTGTCGTCTTGTGGATCTTTTAAAAATAAAGGATATTGTTTAAACTCCCAACTCGTCTCAACAACCCCTTCGGATTGTCCCAAGTGTGGAAACCCAGTTAAATGTCCAAAATGTCAAGGATAATGTTGTTAAAAAAGCTCAACGGCTTAACTTGTTCACCCTTGAAAATGTAAAGTTTTTAGATCATAACAAATATCCCCAAAATATAATGCCTCTAAATCTTTATGCAGTGACTCCAAAATGATTGACCACCAATGTATCTCTTTGCTCTTGTAGCTCATAGACCTGAGAAAACATGCTTTAGAAAGTCAACATAACGTTGGTGAATTCATTAGTTTATGTAAATATAATGTAGGACCGCAAGATTTCCCCGTGATTATGAAACCTGTGCACATATCCCAAAATGGAATTACGTTTCCCTAAGTTCATGATACTGAATCTCGACATGTATGAATGCAATATGAATATTACCACATTGCTCGCGATGATGTTCAACCCTAAACATCCTAAATCCGACATGGTATACATCCGTTGGTTCACTCCGTGACACCAGTGAGAGCTACTCACACGGATGGGGATGTCAATCCCAAATAGATCTAGTTATAACATTCGCGCTCACACAAAGTAATTGACAGTTCATGATAATGGGCACAGTGGGTTATCGCTACTTAGGCAAACATGTAATCATGATAAAATGTACACTTGCGTCCAATTTGTAAAACAATGCACGTTTCTCACCCCAAAAGTTGTAAATCATTGATATAGTAAAACATAGGGCTATGAACTCACCTTAGTGAATAAACTAGAGTATATGAATCAAGTAAAATAGAACGTCACGGATAAGACCGAATGCAACCTAAGTAATTTATAGGTCGTGTAAGTACCATGTACTTTGAATAACCAACACTACATATAATCCTATATAGTTACATCACCTCCTAAAAGTGTTTGTTTAATTTATCACATTAAACAATTTAATGTGTACTTGTAAAACAAATGTCCTTGTAATTTGCAATTGTAAAAATGATATACTTGTCTAACAATTTGTTATTTGCCAAAAATACTTGAAGTATTATTTATATGATTTCATTATATAAATAATTTAATTGTTTGAGAAAATAATATTTATAAGGTTGATACATTTGTAAATATTATTTTTAGTAAAAACGTCATATATTTCTCGTTTTAATCATGTTTTTAACGTTCTTTATATGTATGGATTCGTATTTGAAAAGTATAATAAATTTTAAATTTATTATATGGTTAAGTACTGTTATGAGCAGTAACAGTTAGTGAAAGTTTATAAAAATACTTTTTATAACTTTAATTATTGAAATCGTATTTTAATTGTATCTCATTCGTTTTGATTCGGTTTTTAGTGATTCTTATGTCCACGTCTTAGTAATTAAAAGCTTTATCCAAGAAAAATATTTCTCAACAGCCCACTGTTATGAAAAGTAGCAAGTTTTTATAAAATTACTTTCATAAATTTACTTTTTATCGTAATCTCGTAAATAGCGTATCTCCTTCATTTTAAATCCGTTTTTAATGTACCTTTTAGTTTTGAAATCCTCATTTGTTGTACTTTATCAGAAAAATAAGCTTACAATTATCATAGATTTGAAATATTAATGTTTTTATAAAATCACATTAGTAAAGTTGCTTTTATATATTTAATTACTTAAAACATGTAAAATTCATAACTAATTCATTATCCATTGGTTTTCCAAGTTTCTTATATTTTTGAAATCCCAAAGATATTTACTTTTAGGGAAATATACAAAACATTATGTTTAAGTTCGAATTTATATAGTTTTTATAAACTTGGTTTTATAAAAACACTTTTATACACATTATCTCGTAAAGGTCATAACTCCTTCGTTATTTATCGGATTTTCAAGTTTTTTATATGCTTACGATCCTCATGAAAAGTACTATTTTTATAAAACATAAAATATTTATTAATTGGTTCGAATGAACAGTAACCTTATTAAGTTTAATTAATTTGTTTTATACACTTTTAAACTTTATAAAGTTACCACAAGTCTTCTAATTTATAAATTAAAAGCCATGGTTTATAAATTATGTCCTCTACATTATGTCCATTAATATAAGTCCATATTGTCCAAGAAAATTGTCCAACATATTTATATGTTTAACTAAACTTTATAAGTAAATAAATAACCATAACTTGACAAATAATTATATAAACTTTTCTTTGCTTGTAAACCATTATCTTAAACATATTAACATATTTAAAACATCATCTTAACCATAAATAAAATGAATTCGTGTATGTATGTACATGGTTTTTGTTTTATAACTTCATAAAGTAAACCTAGGTGGTGATTAACATATATATCAAGTATGTAAACATGTAAATGAATAATGAAGATGTTAAAGCTTAAATAGACCTTAGAGAAGTGTAGTGGAATGATGAACACAAGCTTATACTTAAGCTTTAACCTAATGAATCAACCACAAGATCAAACCCTAATTAGGAAAACCCTAATTATATTTCTAGTATACTTCTTGTTAAACCATAAACCCAAGCTTCCAATGCACTTGAATGATCTTAGATATACTTAGAATGAATGCTTAGTTACTTGGAATATTTGTAGGATAAAAATTATATGGAAACCCTAGTAAATAAAAGTGAGTCGTGGGTTTGGAGTATTTTTGAGAGAGTTTCCTTGTGAATCATGAGAGTGTAAGTGTTATTTACCTTGGACTTCCCTTATATAGCAACTAGGAATGTCCCAATACAACCTTAAACTAAACCATAAGGTGTAGTGGTTTTAGGGTATACCTTGTAAGAATTTAGAAGTGCTCTCCTCCTCCCAATGTACTATAGCCGGCTCTCATTGGAGGAAAGGTACAAAGATTAGACAATCTTTAGAAACATGTGCCATTGTAAGGTACTTTGCTAGTTAGTTTAAGAAAAGTACTAGTGAGTTTTGACTTAATCTAGTGTGTATGCATATGTATCCGAACCTAAGTGGTTAAGAAGTGAGAAAATGAATGTATTTTTGGTATTGGGTAATATAGTGGGTATTTGTTCGAGTATATTTAGGTATAGGTATTTTCGGGTATGCCTAAATGCATTTTATTGTTAAACGTAAACGTTTTACGTAACCAATAAAAATAAAATATAAAAAAGTTATTAATTATTCTCATAATAATTATATAACACTTGCTTGTCGTAAACTTTAACTTGTTTGGTGTCCGTTTACGTTGAACGTTGACTTTTAGTTTACGCGATTTAACTATAGGATAATAATTAAAAACGAACGCGTAAAACTCTAAAAATAAATAATGGTAATAATTGAGTCGGGAAATGACCTGAAAATGTGAAATGTTATAGATACTCTATATCCTATCTTGATTCAACTCTTCTATATACTCCTCATACTTGATAACCTCAAATTACCTCACAGACTTTACTTCTCAACATTCTGTTTTTTACTCAGTTTTTATAGTCACATGATGACTCTAAATAAAATAATTAAACACCTAATTGGTTCTTCTCCTCACATCCCATAGCTCCCTAATGAGTTTTGAGCTTCTATGATTTTTAGATAAAAATAAAAGCGAGTGTAACCATTTTATAAAAATTCAACATCACAAAGTGTCTAGAATTTGACCTGATTCGACCTTCAAAAAGGTTTAGCTTGAGCAGACCTATTTAAACACTTAGGAAAATTCTACAAAAATTCTATAAAATCATGAACTTGCTACAGTAGCAAGCCCATAAATAAAAAAGACGTTTTGATATGGTTTTTTACCTCACAAACACAACTTAGAATCTGCCCTGAAAACTCAGTTTTGACAACGAATATTATTTGATTAATTTGACTAACTTCCACACACTTTTAATTCATGAAACCACTTGAGTTGGAAAGTGGACTCTTTGTAGTTAATTTTAGGCTTAAGAAAATCAATAAAATCTATCCGTATGACCGAGATATGGCTCTCGCAAGATGACCTAAAATTCTGCCCAGATTTCTATTCCGAATTTAGCATAATTAACCTAATAACTTATCATCCCCCTAATTATTAACCCTAAAACAATTTTTATGATCAAAACCTCTTATTACAGATTAAATTTATAATAACCTTATCCTCCCTAATGATTGTTAACGTAAATAAAATCAATTGAATTGAAAAAAAGATTTAGAAAATATTACCTTAACTCTTGAAATCAAAACCCTAAAATTTTTTGGGTTTCCCTTTGTGCTGTGTGTTGTTCGACCGGCCAAGGAGAGAGGAGAGGAGAAAAAAGTGATTTTTGATTAAGTTATGATTTGTATTTATAGGCTTAGTAAAAGATAATTACCAAAAACAAGTTGTAATCAAATTAAGATTCTTTCCCTTTTTTTCTTTCTTTGTTCGGACGATCCACACAACCACCCTTTTAATTATATTTTTATTTTATTTATTTATTATACATTTACTTTAATTCTAAGTACAAACCTATAATTATTCTGGTAAACCTTGAACTTCTAACAGATTTTTCAAACAAACCTTACGATTCTAACTACATTTTAAAAATAGAAAAGTACTATACAATCTATAAAATACTAAACAAATATAATAATATGAATACTATACAAAGTACTACAACAGCATAATTATCTAACATGATTTTTGAAAGTACGAAAAACTTTCAAATGATTTCATTTCCACAAGTACCATGATTCATCACTCATGTACTTCCATCTCATACACATATAAAACACATAAAACACATAATGACACACATAAAGTGAACTTATATAGTCTTTATCTAACCTGCTAACATCTAATCATATAGTCACATTTATCCCCCCTCCATTAGGAATCTCGTCCCAGATTTTAAACCATTATTCTCTCGACAATAGCATTCTCACACAACTGGGGATACTTAGCTTCATATGATCCCACGTTCCCAGTAACACTGGTGACCACGATAGGGTAATTATACTACCTTAAGAGTTTTGACCTCACGTCTATAATCACTAAAGGCTCATCTACAAAAACGGTAAGGTATTTATCTACCATAATCTCATCCACCGCACATTCAAATTTGCATTAGCTAAACACCTTCTTTTAGATTCGACACAGAAACGAGTCATGCACACTACTTAATTCATTAGGTAATCTCAACCAATATGCCACTGGACCAATCCTTCGAGGATCTTCGAAAGGTCCTTACAAATCTTGGAGCTAACGATTTCCTTTCTTTCTAAACCCGCACTACAACTTTCCAAGTTGAGACTTTCCAACATTACATGATTCACCAACTTTTGAAACACTAAAGGTTTACCTTCTATTATCTGCGTAGCTCTTTTGACGAACTCTAGCAGCTTAAGCCTATCCTCTAATCATAACCATTTTATCCCGTTGTTTTTGCACCAACTATCCGGTCCTAATTAATCTGCTAAATCTCCATCTCAGCCACATACCGGCAACCTACACTTCCTTCCATACAACGCCTCAAAAGGAGCATAACGAATGCTCGAATGATAGCTATTGTTATAGGAAAATTCAGCCAATAGTAAATGAATATTCCAATCATACACTCTCGACGAGCATATCCTCTAAGTTTTATTGACCTCGCATTTGCCATACCTCTGAGGATAGATAAGCCGTACTCATAACTAAACGCGTTCCCAACGCTTTTTGCATCGTTTGCCAAAACCTTGACTTAAAACATCCATCCCTATCAGAAATAATCAATGTTGGTACACCATGTCGTGCAACAATCTCATCGATGTACAACCTTGCTATCTTTTCCATACTATAATCCTCTCGTATTGCCAAGAAATACGCCGATTTGGTCAACCTATCAACTATGACCTAAATCGCATCATGGCCACTACTTGATCTTGGTAACTTTGTTATAAAGTCCATAGCTATTTTCTCCCACTTCCACTCAGGTATCTTAGGTTGTTGCAATAAACCTGATGGTCTTTGATGCTCCGCCTTCACCTTTACGCATGTCAAACACTTGCTAACATAAATAGCAATCTCCTTTTTCATACCCGGCCACCAATACATGTCCTGAAGATCATAGTACATCTTGTCCGCTCTAGGTTGCATAGAGTACTTCGTCTTATGAGCTTCGTCCATGATATTGGTTCTTACACCGCCCATTAATGTAACCCATATACGATCCATATAGTGTAGGCTTCCATCCTCTCTCTTTTCCATTTGTTGGTCCGTACCATTCAATCCTTCAGCTATCACATTTTCATCCTTAAACGCTTCAACTTGAGCTGCCAATATTAGTCCTGTAACTCCGGACTGAATTGTCACAGCCATCGCTCACACTCGTCAAGGCTTCACTCTCTCCTTTCTACTTAAAGCATCAGCTACTACATTTGCTTTACCAGTGTAGGATCCCTTTAACACATACACTTCATATCATACACGGATCTAGATCAAGAAATATAGAAAGAGAGTGAGATGATTTCCTAGAGAGAAAGAAGAGAGAGAGAGTGAGATGGGAGAGAAAATAGAAAAGTGAAATGTTTATTATGAAATCAACTCTTTTCTTTTCCTTAGTGGAAAAGGTATATATATACCCCGACACTTAAAGTGACGTTCGGGATATTTGACTAGGACCCGGGCTCGGGTTTTGCTTGGGATTAAACCCGAAACATATACAATATTAGATTAACTATCGAGCCCGATTCCTGATATATTTCTATTACAACGCTAACTAAATGATTGACCGAGACTTAAATACATAATGAACGAACTTCATATTCGACTCAATATTTTGAGGCTAACAATCTCCCCCGAAGTGAGTTCATTGATGACACTCCTTCACGAGATCAATGAGATTTTGAGCCTTTGACATTGTCTTTAATGTCTATGCCATCTTGCGATCTTGAGTCTTTGACCAACATTCTCATAATGTGCCTCATCTTGAAAGCTTCATATCAGAGTTTGCGGAAGTCTTTGTCTTTAAATCTTGAGCTTTCATGATTGTTTGTCTTTATAGAATGAGCATGAATATGTGGTAATGAATCGACTTTGGTTGATTGGGATACCATCACCACTGTTTTAACCTGCAGGTTTACGTTAGTCATAATCAAGAAAATTGATTTGAAAATCAATCGACGTGTTACTTATAAAAGCATTTTTGTAACACATCGGGAGTTTTAATCGGCTTGTTCCTTCATGCTTTACGATCTTTACTTTTGAGCCTTTGACATTGTCTTTAATGTCTATGCCATCTTGCGATCTTGAGTCTTTGACCAACATTCTCATACTGTGCCTCATCTTGAAAGCTTCATATCAGAGTTTGCGGAAGTCTTTGTCTTTAAATCTTGAGCTTTCATGATTGTTTGCCTTTATAGAATGAGCATGAATATGTGGTAATGAATCGACTTTCATTGATTGGGATACCGTCACCACCGTTTTAACCTGCAGGTTTACGTTAGTCATAATCAAGAAAATTGATTTGAAAATCAATCGACGTGTTACTTGTAAAAGCGTTTTTGTAACACATCGGGAGTTTTAATCTTTTTATCAAAATTCATCAACCATCAATTCATTTACTGGACCAAATCGATATCCAGTTGTCACAAGTTTGATTCATATAGAATCTCGCAAGTTACCTACCAAGAGAATGTATGATGCTTGACTTAAGCAAGATTTTCCCATCTTCATTGTGGATACAAAGTATCACTCGATGTTCTAGCCAAATATCACAAGGATATTACTAGGACTTCTTGTAACACTTGTGAACTTGATGATGTTCAACAAGTGTTTGAAATGGATGTTGTCCAAACGATTTTAGATTGATCTATGGGCTCTAGACTCGATTAATGCATTTTGGTTTTAGTACTCGACAGCTGATCATATGCCACCTATTTTATATCATGATCTAGGAATGAGATGGTCAATAATAACGTGTGTACGCCGTGACAAATGAGACAAGTTTCTGTTGAGAGAAACCCGAATGGCTGGGAAGGGTTGTGCATTGCATCACTGGGTCCATGATGTCGTCTTCAAATTTCAGCAATCAACTTGTGATTTCTGACAGCATAATTTATTGACGGCCGTCGTCTTCCTTAAGTTGTGGAGGGCTTACTTGTTTACACCCCTTTATCCATACATTCTTTTTCAATCTTTCAACGCCTTCAATGCTTACCAGGATGGACGTCATTACTAACACCTTGTTGGATTGTTTCCAATGTAGCTCAGTCTTAGTCGGGCATTATTCCTAAATATATTCATATCTAATCATACCTAAGGACGTGTATTTCTAACTTTGGATTATCTGGGTAATCCTCTGGTTCTGTTGGATCATAGGATTGATTCCTAACCTAACCACCTTATGACCTCAGAATCGACTTGAAAATTAAGAAGGTAGGGTGTAAGATCGAACCATAAAACCTTTTTTCTGTACTGTTCACACATTGAGTCAAAGATCATATTTTAATTACATTTCTCCTCTTATTTTAAATAATAAACACTTAGTTTTGAAATACTTATGATTAAAATATGTCTTGAACAAATTCTGTTGGAAAAAATATTATCAGCAAAAAACAGCATGAATGGTTTGAACATATTGATAATGTTTTAATACATAAAATTGTCGGGTTTTGTTATGATTTGATGTATCCAAGACATTAAAACTTTGTTTTTTCTGAAAAAATTCCCCCTCAAAAATAGGACCAATGTGAGAAATTGCTAGTCCTTTGAAACATTTGTTGACGTGTTGGATGTTGAACACACAATTTTGAAAGATTATGAATTGTCCTCGAGAAATTCTTAGAAAAATTGTGTTCAACTTTTTGAAAAACCAAATGTTAGAGGACTTCTCTTCAACGCAAAGGGTAAGGCACTGAAACGTAACACTATCCTTTTTCTTGTGCTAAAACATATGAATTCTAGTAAGAACAGCTCAAGACCCGAGAAACGTTAATTTTCTCGTTGGGAGATAAAGTTATAAACCTTCCTTTATTTGAAGTCTGGGAATATGTACTGATATTTGCACATAAGCCATAAAAAAATTAGAATGACATTTTGAAACTATTTGCAAACTCTCACTCGAGCTTCATATCACACGACCCCGTGTCAATGTTAACGACCATTTCTAAGCACGTAAATGTTATCGATTCCAAGAGACATGTCGAGAAGAATCTTTTTGGAAATTTTCTATTTTTCTGATTTTTATTTTCTTTTGAAGTTTATATTTTTGTATTTTGCTTTTCTCAAAAATATTTACATGGTGATGTTTGATGACGATATCAAGCAGTCTCATTTGTCAGAACCTCCAAGAATCACTTGGAGTCAAACATCTCAACCAATCCTTCTGACAAGATAATTAAACTGATCCCTCAGGAAAGGTCTTATCGTAACATGTCAGCTAATTGGTATTCTGATCTACAAAATAAAATTCAATTATACCATTTTCAACCTTGTTCCTTATGAAATGATAACGATATTGAAGTGCTTTTGTTCGCGAATGTTCTAACTAGGTTGCCATGATATTGCTATGGCTGACGAGAGTCGCCGACAACGGTATTATTGTGTATTTGAAGCCATAATCTTGAGCTAGTGTCCTCATCCTACATACTTGAGCATAAACTTGCTGATAACGCCATTACTCTGCCCTCTGCCTGAAGACATTGCAGTGCATTTTGGTTCTTTGTCATCCCAACTACAGCATTAACACCAAGGAAATTGTATCCCTCCCAAAGTCTTTTGCCGGTATCAAGGCATCCAGCATGACACGTCTGAAAATGCTGTTATTCAAAGCCAGAATCCTTGGAACCAGAGTCCCATTTAATGGTACCCTTTAAGGTCTTTTAAAGATTCTTTTTAAACCTCCTTGAGGCTTTTATGTTGTCGTGCTTGATAACGTCACAATAGCATACTAGCTTGCACTAAGTCTGTCTACTAGATGTCAATACAAGATGACCCAATTTTACTACGTAACAGCATTGGTCTACGGGTTTCTCCACTCAATCTACATCTATTTGGGTTATTTGTAGCATGGTGTACCAATGGAGTAGACAATTGTCCATCGTCTACTTTTTCCCGAATTTCTGAACAGCATACTTGGCTTGAATAAAAAAATACCTTTGGGACTAAAAACAAAAAAAACAAAAAACTGGTGGGAATCACGTAGTCCTAAAAAGAATTTCCATCCCCCCATTAAGGACATTTCAATCTACTAAAGCATAAACTTATTCAAATCTTTTGAATATTTAGGGTAGTAGACTAAAAACCTGTCATCAACAGATAAACCTGCACAATAGAATATCCTCCAGTATTTTATCTTGAGTATACGTTTGGATCTATTATACCTTTAGTAAAGCCCTTTGTACATCAGGAAGATGGAAAAGTTCCTCATACCCGCTCTTGGACTTGCTTTATCATACAACGCTTTCCAGAAAGGTATAACTTATACTGGATGATCTGGACCAACGAACCCTCGCGGCTGAGCAACATAAACCCCCCCTTTAGTGGAACATTAAGAAATGCCGTTTTACCGTCCATCTGATAGATTGAAAAGACTTGTGTGCTGCGTGGGCAACGAAAATCCGAACTCCTACCCAGCAGTTACAAATATCTTCCGAAATCAATACCCTCTTCCTGAGCATAACCTCCTACCTCTACAAGATCACTTCTGACATTAAAGCCTCTTCCAAAAATTGATCCAAAAGACAAAGGAAAGAAGAAAATAGAAGAGGATGATGAATTTGAAAGTGAATCTGATGGTATTCCTGAAGCTGAGAAGAAGTTTAAACAGCTTGAAAGTGATGAAGAGATGGCTAGGAAAATATAAGAAGAGTGGGAAGGTGAAGAAGAAAGAAATAGAATAGCTGAAGAAAAAGCTACAAATGAAGCTCTCATAAGAAATTTTGATGATATAAAGGAAAGAATTGAGGCTGATAGACTTCTTGCTAAGAAGCTTCAAGAAGAAGAAAGAGAGCAATTCACAATAGAAGAAAGAGCAAAATTCCTTCATGACATAATTGCTGCTCAAAGAAAATTCCTTGCTCAACAAAGATAAGAAGCTATCAGGAACGGACCACCTATAAAGAATCAACTAAGAAATCAAATGATGACATATTTGAAGCATGTAGGAAACTTCAAGCATTCTGATTTGAAAACTAAGAAGTTTGAGGAAATACAAGCTCTGTATGAAAAGATTAAGAGGTCAGATGCAGATTTCATTTATTATTGGTCTGCTGAAAGATGATAAGAATCTGATCAAAAGGATGAATGAAAAAGGAATTGATTCCTCTAAGAATGAAATGGTCAAGGAGGAAGATAAAGAAGAAGAAGGAAGAAGGTATTAAGAAAAGAAGGGAGGTCATATCAAAATGCTTGCAAGGAAAAAGGCAAGAAAACAATCTGATATTAACAGTAATGATGAACATAAAAAGTGCCTGAAGATTGTTACATTTAAAAGTATCTTAGACAGTAAGATAATAGAGAAGAAGTCAGTTATTGCTAGATTAAACAAGGTATCATCACCAGATGGAGATTATCTTGTTATCTACAGAGCTAATGGGAATTTCAGGACTTTCAACTATCTCATGGAGGTACTTCATATTTTTTATAGGCAAGATCTATTTCATCTGTATGACTTGATAAGGGATCAGTTCTCAGAAGTTACATTAGATGGATTTGAATTGATTCTTTGGGGAGACTTGAAGATTATGATGGAATCCTCAACAGAAGGGAATAAACAAAGTGACTTCTGGAGTGGTCAACAAGATTGGAAGATTGTCACATGGAGGTTGTATGAATCATGTGGAGTCTGCATACTAGAGTTTGAGGATGGAATAGTTATTCATATGTTGGTTGAAAGAAGATATCCTCTATCAAAAGATTTGTTGCAAAGGATGCTTGATCTTGGTTTGGAAGTTGAAAGAGAAAGTTCTGTTGCTCTTGATTTGATAAGATTTATTAAGCAACAGATAGATGAAGAATGAGGTTGATGGAATTGAGAAGGGTTTGAGTGTTGGCTAACCACCACACAACAAATGGTCATCAGTTCACCATGCTTAACAGGCATAAGAACTGGCTAGTCCATAAGCAAACGGCTTGTGGTAAAGACTTCTCAAATCCGTTTATGGTTGACAATTTACCAAAAATTGTAGGGTTTTCAACTCACCTTGCTTTATTGGTGAAGAGTTGGCTAGTCCAAGATCAAACAGTTCTTGGTAAAGACTAATCAAATCTGTTGATAGCTGATAGTTTGCTAAAAACTATATGGTTTATCAATGCACCATGTTATGACAATGAAGCATTGACTAGTCCAAAAGCAAACGGTATTTGGTAAAGACAAATCAATTCCGTTGATGGTTGACAGTTTACCAAAAACTGTATGGTAATTAACTCACCATGTTTTTAAAATGAAGAGTTAACTATCCCAGAGCAAACGGCTACTTCTTGTGAGTCCCAAACTGAATAGATCTCTGCAGCCTATTAAGGATGATAGCCAAGATGTATAAATACAGTTTAACTATGTAGAAACACTGACTATGAATACTATGTGTTAATGCGGAATCTTAACACAAGTACTAAGAAGAACAATGAAAAACTAAATAATAATTTCTATTAATCTGCTTTTGAGCGCATTGGTCTTGGCTTTTCTTGTTCTTTGTTTGTAAACTGTTCCTTCATGCTTGCGGTCCTTTACTTTTGGCCTTTTGTCATTGTCTTTTACGTTTGTGCCATCTTGCGATCTTATGACTTTTACCAACATGCTCATATATGCATCATCTTGAAAGCTTTATTTTAGAGTTTGCGGAAGTCTTTGTCTTTAAATCTTGAGCTTTCTAGATAGTATGTCTTCGTAGATTGAGCATTTGAATGGATTGGAGGTTATCGTTACAATCGTTTACCTCAGGTTAAACCGTTAGTGATAAATGAGAAAATTGATTTGAAAATCAATCGACGTGTCACTCGTTAAAGAGTTTTTGTAACACATCGAGAGTGTCATGTTTTTATCAAAATTCATCAACCGTCAATTCATTTACTGGACCATCTCGTGATCCAGTTGTCACAAGTTTGATTCATATAGAATCTCGCAAGTCACCTACCAAGAGCTTGTTTGATGCTGGCTCAAGCAGGATTTCCATCTTCATTGTGAATACATTCGTATCACTCGGATGTTCTGGTAAATATCATAATGATATTGCGTAGGACTCTTGATAACAGCTTGTGAACCTGATGATGTTCAACAAGTGTTTGAAAATGGAAGTTCCCTAACAAATTTGATTTTGATCTCTTGCTCCTAGACTCGATTAGTGCATTTGGGTTTTAGTACTCGGTAGGCTGGGAGCATATTTGCCACCTATTCAATATCAACAATCTCCGGAGTGAGATGCAAAAGATAACGTGTGTAATCTTTGTGACAATGAGACAAGTATCGGTTTAGAGAAACCCGAATGGCTAGGAGGGTTGTGCCATTCATCACTGGTTCCATGATGTCGTTTTCATATCAGCAATCAACTTGTGATTCTGACACATATGTATTGACCCGGGTTCTGCCCTTAAGTATTGTGTGGAGGATTTCTTCTCTTTCTTTAGACCCTTTATCCATACATTTCTTTTTCATTCTTCAACGCCTTCAATGCTTACCAGGACGTCATTACTAACACCTTGTTGTGATTGTTCCAGTGTTAGCTCAATCTTAGTCGGCATTATTCCCATATACATTCATCTCCAATCATACCTAAGGACTGCTATTTCTAACTTTGGATTATCCTTGGGTAGATCCTCCGGTTCTGGTTGGATCATAGGATTGATTCCTAACCTAACCACCTTATGACTCAAAATCGCGTGAAATTAAATGTTTGTTGGCTATAAGATCGAACATAAAACCTTTTCTTACATGTTTAGCCATTAGGTCGATTAGATCATATTTTAATTTACATTTTCTCCCCTTATTTTAAATAATAAACACTTAGTTTTTGAAATACCTCGTGATTAAAATATGTCTTGAAAATTTTGTGGGAGAAAATAATACAGCTTTAATGGTTTGGAACATTTGATAATGTTTTGAATACATAAGAATTGTCGTGATGATGTATCCAAGAACCAAAACTTGTTTTTTGAAAAACTCCCCCTCAAAAATAGAACCAATTGAGAAATTGTTGTCTTTTGAAAACATTGTGAGGGTTGGAGTGTTGAACACACAATTTTAAAAGATTATGAATTGTCATCGAGAAATTCTTGAAAAATTGTGTTCAATCTTTTGAAAAACCAGATGTTAAGGACTTCTCTTCTAACGTAAGGGTAGCGCACTGTCACGTACACTTATCCTTTTCTGAGCTAAAAACATTGAAGTCCTTGTAAGAACAGCTCAAGACTGAGAAACGTTAATTTTCTCGTTGGAGAGGATAATTATAACCTCTTTTATTTGAAGCCGGGTTATGTACTGACATCGTCCACATAAGCCCATTTAGAAATAAGAAATGACATGATTTGAAACTATTTGCAAACTCTCGCTCGAACTTTATTTACACACCCGTGTCATTGTTAAACGACATTTCTATGCACATAAATGTTATCAATTCCAAAAGACATGTCAAGAAGATTCTTTTTGGAAATTTTCTATTGTTCTGATTTTTGTATTTATATATATATATATATATACCTGTTGTCCTCAGCATTCCTATGTGAAGGTGGAATAGTAATTCCAACTCTTATCGTGATGTAGTTGTCTTGACTGCTAGAGGAACAACTTTTGAAACCAGCTTTGAACGTGACGGTTCATTGTTGTGGTCTTGAATTCTGAGTTCTGAACGGTTATGATCAGAAGTCATTCGATGAAGAACGAGGCTTGAACTGCGTTGTTCAAACGTCATTTAAACTTTGAGGAATGGGGCCTAAAGTGTTATTTTCAGCAGACGCCATTTGATGATCATCAGATTAAAATTCCTTGAAGCCCTGTTTTCTGAGATATCTGTCTTTTCCGCAACCAAACTCTGAGTCCTTCCTTTATAGGATTGAACGATGTACTTGTACTTAAGAGAGTACATGCACTGACATCAAGAGCTTGTTCGCTTTCACATTGGTTAGTGATATCTGCATTTGAACCATTTGGGGGTTCACTGTCAACATTTGTTGTGCTAGAGGCGAATGTCTTTCCAGTTGGAACCCATCTAAGAACCACATTTTTGAAAACTCTACCCGTCGGTTTCCACCTAAGACAAGATCTAGGAGTCATTGTTTTTTCATGCACCGGTGTAGTCTTTTTGATTGAAAACCTATATCCTTTTAGGATCTATCTTTCTGGTTTCTTTGCAACACGTATTTGCTCTACGGGTTTGTTTCGGGTCGTTGTCTTATTGGATGGAACCTTAGCACGCGAGTTGACTTCTTTCAGGAATTTTGTAACACAAGAATCATGATTTGCATTAAAGACATATTTCTGACATGTCAAACAAACAAAATGTTTGGAGTCAAAAAAATTTCTAGAGTTCCTAGAGTGTTCTTTTGTCTTTTTCTTAGCCTCCTCCAGGTAGTGATTATGAACTATGTCATTTGAGCTATACCTAGATGAGCCAGGTGCAATCATGTGATGAGGTTTTGCAACAGCAGATTCTCTTTCCTTAGACAAATAATGTGTAGTGACTGGTTTGACTAAGCGTTATGAAACATCACTTGGAGGCAAACCGTTGGCTTTTGAAAATTCCTATGGTCGTCAGACTTAAACGCAGTCGGTTGTCTAACAACTGATTGGTTTCTACGTGGTTGTAAATCCGGTTTCCTTAAGATTGACGATTTTGCAAACTTAGTATTCACACTATTTCCTGTTAATTTCTTTAACTCATTTTTTAATGCTGCAATTGCAAACCCTTTTTCCTGAAGTTGAGCTTTGAATTTATCATTGTTTGCAATCAAAGAAGTTGTGTGTCCTATGTTCTTAGCTCTCGTTGTCTTGATAGAATCAAATATTTCTTTGTAAATGCTTTTCAAAGTCTCATTTTCCTTAAGTAATATAGCCACATAGGTTACTATTCGATTTTATTGTTTCAATTGCATCTATGGTCATTTTTAACCTTGGCCTCATACTTTTTAACATTCAAAAATTGGACCTTGTTGCCACTGATTTTAAAATCATTGTTTTCCATTGTATTCTAAGATTAATACAATGGTGTTTCGGATTTTTGCCAAATCTTTTTGAAACTGTGCAACTGTCTTTTTGAGACATACATTTCCAACCTCGAGAATTGATTTGGAGTTCAGTGTCGTGGTTATCAGTTAATTTAGCAGGCAAAGGACGTGTGTCATAACATTGATCAGCATTCTGGTCAACCTCTCCTTTATTATTGGATTCAGGTTGCTTAGTATGCTGTTTGTCCTGTAGCAAACATTATCCATCAGCAAGTCCATTTGTACCTCAGTCATTGGCTCTTCATCATATATGGGTCTGATGTCCGCATCATTCCTTGATCTGCTGCTTGTATCCGGCTTTTGTGATTCTGTCCCATTGCTTTCAATGATAACTAAACTAGCATCTAATACATCCAGTGCATTACTCGTATCAATCTTTTCCTCTGTTGTCTGGGTTTGTCTTTCATTCACCCTGTTGTCATACTCCATTTTATGCAGTGCTCTTTCATCAATCGACTTTTTGACATATTCCATGAATTGGACCAGCGTCCACGAATTCTCTGGAATATCAAGTGAGTGTATTGGTATATAGTATTGCCGTGTCATTAACAATATATTCCATCATTCAAATAGATCTGTGAGTTTGATGAACATTTGAAACTGTGTCCTCGCGTACTTTAAAAGAAGCTATTATCCAATCTTTGAAATTCGTATGTTATCAAGTGGCTTTTGAAAGTGGATCCATGTTTAGGAACATCGTGCCTGTACAAGTCTCAAAACTCTTGACCAAAGAGTGTTGCAAACGCCGTCCGAATCCATTCTCGATTCGACTTCCTTTTAAGTCGTTGTTTGAAAGACGCTTGAGGTGTGAATGAAGTCGTTGAAAAGATACCATGCAACTTTCTTTTGATTTGTCTTGAATTAGTTGCATTTGTTGTTCTTCTGATTCCGAACACGAAGATAAGGTATCTTTCTTTTCCATTTTATCGTGAGTTGAAGTGAAAGTTGTTGGATCTTAAGTGGATATGATGTGATTGAAGTTGTGGTCTTGTATGCAATTCACGTTCACGGGATTTTACACGTCTATGATTAAAACCGATAAGTGAATTAACGGGATTTTACAAAATCAATAGACAAACCGTGAATGAATAATCGATTGATGTTAATGTGTGTTTGTTGAATGATTAGTCCTTTTAAGTCCTTTGTTTGTTGTTTGATTTGATGTTTTGTTATGTTTAGACAATGATTGTTTGTTAAGTCCAAAATGAAGTTCTCAGTCCTTGAGGTTTGTTGTCTAAGGAAGGTCAATTTATAGCAAGTCTCAACGAAGAACAATTGTCAAATCTCAACCAAGAATGTTTGGGCAAAAGGCAATGTTGAGATTTGGTCAAAAGGCAGTGGTTGAGATTTGGTCAAAAGGCAATGTTGAGATTTGGTCAAAAGGCAGTGGTTGAGATTTGGTCAAAAGGCAATGTTGAGATTTGGTCAAAAGGCAATGTTGAGATTTGGTCAAAAGGCAATGGTTGAGATTTGGTCAAAACGCAATGGTTGAGATTTGATACCAATTGTAGGATCCCGTTTAATACTTCATAACACGAATCAATCACGGATCAAGAACTAGAAATGAGAAAGAGGAGTGAGTTGATTTAGAGAGAGAAAGATGAGAGAGAGATGAGAGAAAAAGAGAAAAGATATTTATTAGAAATGAGAAGAGATATTTTCTAAGTGAAAAATATCTATATATACCCCTACACATTTAATGTGACGCGCGGGATATTTAACTAGGACTCGGGCTCGGGTTTTGCTTGGGATTAAACCCGAAACATATACAATATTAGTTTAACTATAGAGCCCAATTTTTCCGATAATATTCTATTACAACATTAACTAATTAATTGACCAAGACTTAAATACATAATGAATTGTAGGATCCCGTTAGCACTTCATATAACACAACACGAATCGAACTAGAAAAGAGATAAAGAAAGTGAGTTGATTTAGAGAGACAAACTAGAGATATTATTTAGAAAAATAAGAAGATAGATATTTTCTAAGTAAAAATATCTATATATACCCCTACACATTTAATGTGACGCGCGGGATATTTAACTAGGACTCGGGCTTGGGTTTTGCTTGGGATTAAACCCGAAACATATACAATATTAGATTAACTATCGAGCCCGATTCCCGATAATATTCTATTACAACATTAACTAATTAATTGACCGAGACTTAAATACATAATGAACGAACTTCATGTTCGACTCAATATTTTGAGGCTAACAGTTTTCAACTCACCTTGCTTTATTGGTGAAGAGTTGGTTAGTCCAAGATCAAACAGTTCTTGGTAAAGACTAATCAAATCTGTTGATAGCTGATAGTTTGCTAAAAACTATATGGTTTATCAATGCACCATGTTATGGCAATGAAGCATTGACTAGTCCAAAAGCAAACGGTATTTGGTAAAGACAAATCAATTCCGTTGATGGTTGACAGTTTACCAAAAACTGTATGGTAATTAACTCACCATGTTTTTAAAATAAAGAGTTAACTATCCCAGAGCAAACGGCTACTGGTAAAGGAACATCAAATCCGTTTATGGCTGGTAGTTTGCCAAAAACTACAAAGCCAACTTAGTTGGATTGTTGCTGAAAAGATGTTGCTGTGTTGCTGAGAAGACAAAGTTGCTGCTGAAGATGGATAGTGTTTAAAAGATCAAGAAATGTTAAAGTGTTTGGATACATCCTCTATGAGCTTAAGAAGATAAATCTGAAGAAACATGAAGTTAAAAGAGTTCAACATTCATGTTTAAGGGAGGATTGTTGGGAATTACGTTTTCCTAACTTAGTACCGACAGTATTAATAGTTAGTACTGATAGTTATAGTTAGTACTGACAGTACAAAATGTTAAGTACTGATCAGTTAGTTAGTACCGATAGTAGAAATTAGTTAGTACCGTTTAAGAGATATGTATGAGATATTTTAGGAAAAGATATGTATTATCTTTTACGCGTTTTGTAAGCCTGTTAGGGTTTATCCTTGGTCTATAAAAGGATCCCTCTTGGCATAGTTAGAGAAGAGCTCAATATATCTCATACAAATCATATCTCATAGTTAGTAATCTGTAATCACTCAAAGCAGATTAATAGAAATTATTATTTAGTTTTTCATTGTTCTTCTTAGTACTTGTGTTAAGATTCCGCATTAGCACATAGTATGCATAATCAGTGTTTCTATATAGTTAAACTGTATTTATACAAGTTGGCTATTATCCTTAATAGGCTGCAAAGATCTATTCAGTTTGGGACTCACAACAAGCACTATGGATGAAACAACCTCTTATTGACTACAACGTTTGACTCGTCGACATCCCGATCATGTGCGACAATAAAGGCGCGATTGACCTTAACAAAAACCCGGTGCAACATTCTCGAACCAAACACATCGAAATTCATCACTACTTTCTTCGTGATAATATCCAGAAAGGACATATCTCAATCGAAAAAGTGCCTTCCATCGACAACATCACCGACATTCTTACGAAACCCCTTAAACATAAATCGTTTAACTATTTACGTCTTGGTTTAGGAATTATGGAACAAATTCCATAAATCACATTAGTCCGCCTCTCCTTCTTTTGTCTCAATTCTAGTTCGTGTTACATTCCATATCGTGACAACTTAAATACTTCATCCGAAGTACTTTAAGCATTTTTAATTCGCGAAATGCAAATTAAAATGTCACTCCTATTTGTAAAATTTTCGTCAAAAACTAAGTCCAAAACCCCTCGCTGAGGGCGGCCCCCATACCCTAGGCGGCCCCCAATATATTTGGGACCGCCAGGCGATATGGGACCGCCATCAGCAGACACTAAAATTGAACACTTAACTAAAAAAATTTCAAAACACAAAAACAAACACCCCCTTTCATATCTGCAGCGACGAACACGACTCAAACCTCCCAAAAACTCAAAATCAACCACTAAAACTATAATTGAAGATCAAATCAACACCTATAATCACTCACAACATCTTAAAGATCATCAATTGTAAGTCATTTCATCTATTTTCTTTCAATTTGAGTCTAGGGTTCATGATGAACACAAAAATTAAAATTGGGGATTTTTTATTTTTCTTTCAAATTTGTACAATTAAGACTACTAGGATACAATGTATAACTAATATGCTTCCCGTAGACATAGGATTTGCATACATTTGTGAGTTTGTTGAAAAATTGATTTTGAACCAAAATCCCAATTTTATTTTTAAATTACTTACTTTAGGAACAAAATAAAATTGTAGTTATGCATTCTTAATACAACTTAAAAACATTTTCAAACACATGTATAATGATTTCATGAACAAAGGTCGAGATACATAAATCATATGCATTTTTTGACATGTTTGGATGAGTAAAATCAAACTAAGGAGCGTTTGGATTAACTCTTAGGATTTTATATTTTAGGTCGAGTTAATCATTACTCCACATTTGTCACAATTAGGCACACACTAGAAACAATGTAATACAACAATACAAGCAAATGATAATAAAGTGTGACCTCAATATTTTCTATATAGGTAATCATGCCACGCAAATCATCTGAAAAGATTATAAAAATACAAGACACTACATCCCAATGATTTCACATGAATTTCGTACACCCATAAAAGAAAAACTAAGAAACCTTGAAAGTCTTTACATTCATGAGGGTCGGGTGATTTTTGATAACTTTGCGGATCTAAACTATGTTCGGTCTTTGTTTCATTTTGTTGAGTTCGAGTGTCTCTTTGAAATAAATGAACAAATTTGTCCTCGTTTCATACTTGAGTTTTATAGTCAATATCAAATCAATTATTTCGACGAAGGTCAAATGTTTGTCGAATTTGTAATTCAAAATCAATTCTTTTCTTATTCTCTTGAAGAATTTGCTCAAATTCTTGACATACATTGTGAGGGTGCGTGTGTCTTTACTGATAGATGGTCACTTGATGAGTTGGCATATGGTGTCCTTTTCGAAGGTCCATATCAAACCAACCTTCCTTCTCCCGATGACATCATCTCGTATATTCAAGAAGATCGAGAAGGTCAAGTCACTCGCATCCGTCATAAGGAATAAATTAAGGTTTAAGATTATCAAATTCTCACTCGTGAAATTGTGTCAACTTTGAAACCTTTGGAAGAAATAATTCGAGAAAATGTTTTTTGTTTGGGGGGTAATGGGGACCACGTTCCCGCATGTCTTTGCTACATACTTTATTGTGTTGCAAACTCAGAAAAATATGGTATGCTATTTACCCGTTTGTTTAAAATGGAGTGGTCACTAATCAATCTAGGTTAATTCTACCCTATGGTATGCTATTTACCCATTTGTTTAAATTCATCATGAATGAAAACCCTGAGTTGTCAAATGAGTCCTATGTCTTTTACGATCGTGTCATGAATCCTCTTGGCGCTCAACAAGAGCGAAAGACTAGAAATAATTTTGGTACGAGAAGAGGTTGTTACTCCACTTCCTTGTCCTCCGCCTTTGGTCAACCATCCTCCTCTCATTTTAACAATGATGATGATGGAAATGACGAAGGAACCTCGCGTGCAAGCACTCCTTCCCCCATTCGTTATGTCAATTCGATAACCAATCAAGTTCCCCAAGTTTTTCAAAACCCACCTAACATTGACACTTACTTAGAACCCTTCTACACCTGTCAAACCAAAATCATCAACCGTCAAGTTTAGATTCGAGACGAGCAACGTGGTAGATTAAGGTCAATCAAGAAAGGTCTCAAAAACTTGTAGAGAAATATAAAGAAGTAAGGAATATGGAAATGTGTTTTGTGACATTACTAATTATATTACTTATTACTTTATGAAGCTTCAGTATTTAAACTTATATTATCTAGTGATAACTTAGTACGTAGTACGGGCAACATAACTTGTCTTGGATGATCTTTCGATTTTATCATCCTAAACACTTGTTTTCATGGTACTTGACACACTATAATTACCTCTATGATGATATGCATGCTTATCTATTAGTCAATATGCATACATGTGTTTCTTTGATTGAATTTGGAATGATGAGTGTTATGAATTTAATTGTTAAGTATTAGATGATTCATGATGAAATAGAGTTGATTGCAAAAAGGGGAAATATATTTTTTTTTCTATACAGGATCTGCAGAAAATCAGGAAAACTGGAAAATTTTCCTGCCTTCAGAGAACGAACCCCATAAACATGGGGCGGCCCCCTAATATATTAGGGACCGCCATGTATATATGGGACCGCCATCAGAAGTCACGGAAATTTTACTGTGACTACCTGATTTTCTGTGTAGTTGACTATTCTCTATTAGACCCAACTAAACTTCCTGCATTTTGCTAAAAAAACTTTTAGAATTTGTTTCCTTAATTCTCATGCTTTTCCACTTTGATCATTTGCTTTCAAATTAAATAAGCCATCCTTCTCATTCTTCTTACCATCTTCATCTTCCTCAAACAATTCTACCATGAATTCCACCAAAGCTTCTTCCTCTAACCCTTCCAAGAAAACCAAACTAACCATAATCCCTCTTAGATAACTATTTGTCAACATCTCTAGTGATGAAGATGTCACCATCACACCTTCTCCTACAACAACTTCTTCATCTCTAACTCCTCCAAATGCACCATCAAAAACCACATCCACCAATCAAACCTCATCAAGCCAAGGGAACACATCTTCTTCTTTTCAATCAAAACTTCAAATTTCACCACCATCTTCAAATGAACCAACTTCTCCTCATCCTTTGAACCCTTTGCTTGACAACATTTCGGATGTTCCTCCTAGACCTCTAAACCCTCAACCACTTCAAAGTCATCCTTCTTTGGATATCACACTCTCTTTGTCACCAATCACTCCTCTTGATCACATTCATGACACTCCATCACCACCATCTCCACCACAACCTCAACCACCTATCATGGGTCACCCTCTTTACTACAACTACCATGACTACCATGGGTCAAATTGCATATGTTGCTTTCATAACCGAACTCTTTTCTTAACCTTAAGAGATGAGATGAACATCATGTTTGCTCATCTTGAGTATCTTCTCACTACCGCAATCACCTCACACTTTCCACCTCCACCTTGAAATGTCTTCAAAAGTTTTCATAAACGTGTCACCCCAAACCTTTTTGCTCAAAAAGTCATTCTCTATGAATCATGAATCATTTAGGACTTATGTAGTATTGTCTCTCTTTATCTCATGAAGTATGTAGTGTGTCTTATGGATTAATTATCTTGTATTAGTTCTAGTTTTATCTTATGTTGTATGAATGTATTACTTGCATTTGCTATTGTATGAGTTTCTTGATTGTTGAATGAAACTCTCTTTTGGGTGACTTAAATTCTTTGGGTGATTAATCTAATGTGTGCTTAAAAGATATTTATCTGTGCACTTGTACTCTAACTTTGTTTTGTATCACACAATTTTTGTAGATCGATCCCTGGTGCCCGACTGAGGGGGAGCATAATCAAGAGGGAGTCTTGATATCGTTCTGATTTCTTTCTTCCCACAAACTACTAGAAAGGCATCATCCTTTCTTGAATTCGACAAAAAGGGGGAGAAATGGAACAAAAACTCTTTAATAATTTTGTAAACATTTATTTTATAAACAAAAGAAGTTATAATTTGTCATTACAAAATGGGGGAGATTATTAATACAAAGATTGTCTAAAAACGTTATTATATTTTTTTCCAACCTCTCACATTTTGATAATACAAAATGTAAAAAACGTTTAAACGAGAAACTTAAACGTTTACAAATTATTAATCGTAAAATTCTATTTCTAAGATTAGTAATCACTTAAGGTATGAACAAATCATTAAGCATGATTAGTGATCAAGAAAATATTTTTCTCTTATCCATTACATTTTTACCAAAGAATTTTACAAAATAAATTATACAAAATATTTTCTAATTAAAAGAAAAGTTTTATTAAAAACTTAAAATTTGAAATTCAAATTTTCCCCCCAAAATGAAAGCTTCTATACCAGATACAACCTTCTCCACAAAAAGACAAAAAAGGGAGCGTAGTCTACTAGAGGCCCCCTTATAGGCCTGGCGGCCCCCTTATATATCTGGGACCGCCGGGACCGTCGCCGGTGACCGTTAGATTTTCCTGCCTATAAAGACTGCTCCATTCCTTGCAAAAAATCAGACCTCTTTGCATGAATTTTCTCACACTTCTTTCTCTCTTTAAAAACCTTCTCTCTCTCACTAAATATCTTGATCACTAACATCTCTTGATCTTGTTTCAAGTGATCTAATCTCTTCTTCTCATCTCTTCCCTCTCATTCAAGTTCAAGAGAAGAACACTCGTATTCGCCAAGAAATGAAGTGTTGATTAGTGATCTCGCCTCCTTTCTTCTAAGTATCAAATCTCTATTGAAATTATCTTGTGTATTTGTGTGATTCGGATATTGTGTAAATCCGATAGTGTATATCTAGTGATCGTGTAGTGATTGTGAAGTGGTAGATTGGTTCTAGCTAAGATTAGGACTCGACATTTAGCTTAGTGTCGGAAAATAACATAAGCGACGTGTAAACGGTTTTCTCCGCCTGAAGGGAGCTTGTTGACATAGTGAAATTTCAAGTAGGATACTCGGGGAGTGGAGAAGGGCGAAGAAGAGCTTTGTAGCCGAACCACTATAAATCCTGGTGTCTTGGTTTGATTTTTCCTTCTCTCATCTCTCTATATTGTTGTGATTGTTATTTCTATTAGTTTAGATATTTACTTAATTGATTCATATTGTTGGTTGGTTAAACATACTACTCGAATCTAAGTATTTTGAAAGCAAAGTTTTAAAACGAAAACGAACCTGTAAACTATTCAACCCCCCCCCCCCTTCTAGTTTCCACAAAATGTTTACCAAAATCTTCAGACAATCGATTTAACTCAACATAATTAATTAGAGTAGTATTAATTTTCTTTTCTTTTGAAATTGGATCGTATTCTTTTGCAAGCATTTTAGATCGACTTACTACTTCCAAAATCAATGTCTCTTCCTCATCAATTACAGGAATAACAGCATGTTGAGTAGATATTACACTACCAACATACAAGGTTGGCTTAATACGCTAAGCTTTCTTAAGATAAAACGTATTTTGATAACCAATAGCTTGTTTGTGAGCGTCATCATAAAAAACTTGTAGCTTTGTTAACATGTGCACTGTTTGAGCAGATTGGCCCACTTTATAAACAATATTATTCAGTTCCTTTATCTTATTTTCTAAATCAATTTCTTTATCCATATATTTACTTTCCTTTTCTTTGGATACATTTTTGAAAGCAGTAAATGTTTGTGATGCGTGCGAAACGGGTCAGTTTTAAATTTATAACTCAGTATACCAAATTCTTAAGCAAAACATACGAGCAAGTGAACTCGTCCGTGGTAGAAAGAGATTGATTGGTAAGCCGGGATCATTCATGAGGATTTGGGTGCTTCAATTCGATAAAAATTTCAATGATAATAGTCCTAAGATGCAAACAAACAATGATGGAAGTAATTCGATAATAAAATAGATGTACTTGGTTGGATTCAATTTAGGAATCTGATTTGATATGATTGTGGCAACGACTAACAAGTTGATTATAAGAATTGGAGGGTATCTAATCTATTATTTTTAAAACATTTAGTCTTCGTCAAGACTCGAAGTGACAAAAACAAGCGTTAAGTGAAATCAATCAATTCAAGACCAAAACAACCTCTATGAGTTTGATTCGCGGTTCGTTTCACAAACCATAGACATCTATAATTATGTTCTTAGTAATACCCAACTGCTTAAGAAATGGTCAATACAAAAGGTAGCCGAGCGTAGACAAAAATGCGACAATTGATTGATTAACAATACCCCTTTTGGCCTATGATATTCTCAACAAACAATCCGGTTGATAAAACTATGTCACATAGAACATAAGCACAAATGGATCTAAGACTTGGCTTGAAATTGAATTAAACATGCCACACAATCATAATCGAATCATCATACCACAAACATCATCTAACCAAGCACATAAAGGGACTGGCTACTCGTGGTAAATAAAGACATAATTCAAGAAAATAATGCATTCATAAACATAATGAAAGTCTTACAAAAGTATTGCAAAGGATAATGAAATGCAAACTAGGAAAATAATAAACTTGTAACTTAGATGGATCCTTCCTCCTTCTTGACTTTCCTGGAGCTTGTCCTAGACTTTTATGGCTTTGGAGATTAGTGGTGGCTATAGGAATTAGGGTTTTTGGTTTAGAGAAGAGTGGAGTGTGTGTTAAAATGAGGCATAGAGGTCATCTATTTATACTACTAATTTTTGGCGGTTCTAGGGGCTAAAGGGGTGTCCAAAGTCGGTTTAGAGGTTCTAGATCCTTCATGATTACTCAGGTTTCTTCAAGAGTGAAATAGAAAATGTGGGCACCAAGAGCCGGGCGACACGACCCTCTTCCGGGCGGCAGGATCTCCAGTCAGGCGGCTGGGAGGTCGTCTATGGAATCTTTTTATTAGACTTTGTGTTTAAGGTCCTTGCTTGAGTTATGCTTGCCCGTGGGCCTTCGTTCTTCATCATATCTTTATTACTACTTGATCTCAGGTCTTGGAAGCTTGAATAATTAGATTTCTTCTACTCGAGATGCTTCCGCACTTGTACCTGACACGAGATTCTTTGTACTTGAGATAAACTTCGCTTATTCCTTTCTTCTTCTCTTGTTTTCCTATACTTGGCTGCAATTACACTAGAAATCGTATTTCTAAATAATCGAGTAATAAAACCATAGGTAACTGACCAAATAACAAATACAAAAGTACGAATAACGCTCCCAAAACATACTAAATTTGAGCATTATCAAATCACCCCACACTTAACCTTTGCTTGCCCTCAAGCAAATCTTAGAAAACAAAATCCACATCCAGGTTATTTGGAAAATGAGATGCAAATTTATCAAGTACGAGTACTCGATAAGTCCAAGTGTACATATCAAAGAAACTGCTAACTGTTTTTAACGGAAAAAGATATGGGTATATGATTTGGTTTATAAAACCGAAGTGTACAAACCACTATGTTGCTAGCTACCACATACCACTATCTTTATGAATCTCGAGATAAACATATTACTTTATTTCACTGTATCATGACTTAGCACATTGGCTAATCGATACCAATTTTCTTCATCTTCCTTCATCTTCATAAGATTTAGCACATTGGCTTTATTCACTCTTTTTTATTATTTTTTTTATTTCGATCAACCTCCGATCGATATACTAGCAAAGGATTATATGTCCTTAAACATGGAGCTAGCAACTTTCTCAAAAATTCATAAGGATTTCCCACATATCTACCATCGATCCACGTAGCTAGCAACCAACCAGTAGACTTTGGTTATTTAGGTTCAGCTAAACTAGGTGTAATATTTCTCTTTTTAAAACAAAGGATGGTACCGCTGATAAATGGGACCATGCAAAATGTTGAACTAACCGAGATGGTTAGCTCAAGGCATTAAAGCGTAATTTTAAAATAAACTGGTGTTATTCTGACTGGTTTCTTATCACGTGTATACACTTATTACTGGGACACATCTTGTTTTAGTGGATTAGATCTAAAGTACATGAAAACAACTAGATTACAAGGGCAAACAAAATTTTAGTTAGCTCAAAAATTTAAAAACAACCTCGTTTTCCCTATTGTCCCCCCCACACTTACGTTTAGCATTGCCTTTAATGCGGTAAAAACGGATAAAAGCTGAAATAGGGAAATAAGAGAAAAACCAAGTGTCCATGCATATGTAGTAGTAATTGAGCTGCCAAGTGCGTCATTTCCTGCAATAATCTTCTATGAAATACAAAATGCGGACATATATATATATATATATATATATATATATATATATATATATATATATTAAGGTCGCACCCTTACACTTAAGTTTGATTGGGGGTGCGGACATTTTAAACTAAACTAGAAACTAATTATTTTGAAATACACGGGTTGCCTCCCGAGAAGCGCTTGTTTTATGGGTGAGTCGTCAGCCGGACTAGGTTGTTCCTTTTATTTCTTTCTAACCGAGATTCCTTCGATTGGGACATACATAATATTCTTGATCACTATTCCTTTTCCAGTCTCGTCTAAATCATATAGCTTAGCTTTGTTACAAGTGTTTTCCACTACACTATAAATGTGTGGTTTTTCTTATGCCCATGGCATAGTTTCACGATAGTTGGCTGGAAATGGTGCCATGAATGGAATAGCCTTCATTCTTCCTTCCTCACACATGAGGTGAATCTCTTCTATGGTAAGTTCATTCAATTACTCCTCATTGTGGTAAAGTTTAACACGGTGTTCGTTAACAATGAAGCTTCCTCTATGTTTGTCATATAATTCAACATATCCGGATGGATAACTATGTTTGACTATGAATGGTTCACACTACTTTGATCTGAGTTTTGGAGCTTTGAACTTGTATTTAGAGTTGTACAGGAGAACTTTGTCTCCAGCCTTAAATTCTTTTCTAACTCTAAGTTTCTTGTCATGATAGGCTTTGGTTCAAGCTTTGTAGAGTTTGGAATTCTCATACGCCTGAAGTCTCAAATCATCGAGCTCATGAAACTGCATAAATCATTTTTTTACTGTAAGTTTAAGATCAGAAATCGCAGGGCCCAGTAAGCGCGATGTTCGATTTCAAATGGCAAATGGCACGTTTTTTCATACAGAAGTCAGTACGGAGTAGTGCCGATTGGAGTTTTATAGGCTATAAGGAATGCCCATAGAGCGTCATCTAGTTTTCTCGGCCATATAGACGGATTGTCTTTGACTGTCTTTTCAAGAATTCTTTTTAAGGCTTTGTTGGTGTTTTCAACCTGGCCACTGGTTTGTGGATGGTAAGTTGTGGCTATACGATGATGTACTCCATACTTTTTAAAGATTTTCTCCATTTGACGGTTATAGAAGTAAGTTCCTCTGTCACTAATGAGAGCTTTTGGGATTCCAAAATAAGAGAAAAGCTTTTTCAAGAAATTGATTACAATACGTGCGTCGTTAGTGAGTAAAGCTTCGACTTCTGCCTATTTGGACACGTAATCAATTGCGACAAGAATGTATTCAAACTTATGAGATTTCGAGAAAGGTCCTATGAAATTAATTCCCCATATGTCAAAAATTTCACTAACTTGGATGTTGTTCAAAGGCATCTCATCTCTTCGTGAAATGCTACCAGAATGTTGGCAGGCGTCATAATTTTGTACGAGAGTCTGTGCTTCTTTGAATATGGTTGGCCAATAAAATATAGCATCAAAAACTTTCTGTGCGGTAATCGAAGGTCCATAATGTCCCCCAATGGGTCCATGATGACTTTCATCGAGAATTTTTGTGTTTTCAAACCGTGAACACATCTTCTGATCATGCCATCGAGGCATGCTTTAAAAAGATACAGTTCGTCCCAAAAATAATGCTTAAGTTCTGAAAAGAACTTACAACGCTGAGTGTTCGTTAATCCTTTCCTCATAATTCCTCCAACTAGATAGTTGGCAAAGTCAGCAAACCACGAACTTTCTTTCTCGTTAATTGAGATACTTATAAGAAATTCGTCAGGAAACTCGTCGTTTATTTCTTCTTCCCTGAGCTTTTTGAGATTGGGTTTCTCAATTCGTAATAAGTGATTTGCTGCAACGTTTTTTGCTCCCTTTTTAATTTTGATTTCGATATCAAACTCTTGAAGCAGTAATATCCAGCGAATAAGATGTGGTTTGGCGTCTTGTTTTTAAAACAGATTTTTTATTTTAGAGTGATCTGTGAACACAACTGTTTTTTAGAGAACAAGGTATGATCGAAACTTGTCAAATGCAAAAACTACGGCGAGTAACTCTTTTTCGGTCACCGTATAGTTTTGTTGTGTGCGATTCAGAGTTTTTCTGGTGAAGTGGATGGGGCGAAAATGTTTTTCGTCGCGCTGGCCTAGCACGGCTTCTATAGTAAAGTCACTTGCATCGCATATAAGTTCAAACGGTAGCGACCAATTAGGTAAAACCATAATGGGTGTGTTTGTTAACTTTTCTTTGAGAGTTTCAAATGCCTTGTTGCATTCTTCATCGAAGTTAAAAACTGAATCTCTTGCGAGAAGTTTAGTCATAGGACGGGAGATTTTGGAAAAATCTTTTATGAATCAGTGATAGAATCCGGCATGTCCTAAAAAACTTCTAACGGCTTTGACGTTAGTGGGTGGTGGTAACTTAGTTATCACATCGATTTTTTGCTTTGTCAACCTTTAGTCCTTTACTGGAGACTTTGTGTCCTAGCACAATTCCCTTAGTCACCATGAAGTGTGTTGGGAATTATTGATTTGATGAGAAAAATAAATAAAAGAATGAAAAAGAAGGACTTAAATGCAAAACTAGAATTCTTCAAAAGATGGAAGATTTTGAAGATTCTAAAAGATCTCCTTAAGAAGATAAAAGATATAGAAGATAAAGATAAAAGTTAGGAAGATATTATTTGTTTCCTAATTATATTTGTTCTTATCCTTTGTAAACCTAATATCTTTATTATATAAAGAGACATTAGGTCGCTACTTTATGTGGTGTAGCCTCAAGGATCTTATGATTCCTGTTACAGTTTATTGATGTAACTGTTCTACTATTGATCAAAGTAGAATTGGGGCTTAGAGTGAATGATAATGAAGAAAAACCTTGTTGATATGTGTGGTGATATGATTTGCAGCTTATTATGTGTGGTGATATGAGCAAGTTACAAAGGAAATCTAAATTAAAGGGAAGTTTTGTTTCATTCAGGGAGATGATTACATCTCAACTTCAGGGGAAGCTTTAGCTTTATGATGAAGTTTGTACACGACTTTGTTTGTTTTGTCATCATTAAATAGGGGAAGATTGTTGGGAATTATTGATTTGATGAGACAAAATAAATAAAAGAATGAAACAAGAAGGACTTAAATGCAAAGCTGGAATTCTTCAAAAGATGGAAGATTTTGAAGATTCTAAAAGATCTCCTTAAGAAGATAAAAGATATAGAAGATAAAGATAAAAGTTAGGAAGATATTATTTGTTTCATAATTATATTTGTTCTTATCCTTTGTAAACCTAATATCTCTATTATATAAAGAGATATAGGTCGTGTTATTTTGTGTGTGTGTCAAGATGTAAACACCAGAAAAGTGTGTGTATGTTCTAGCCTCTAAGTTCTCTAAGTAGACGCCTAGGGTTTGTGTTTTAGCCTCAAGGATCTTTGATTCCTTGTTATTTTTTAGATAACACGTTCTACCATTGATCAAGGTAGAATTTGGGCTTGTAGTAGTCACGTATCATAGTGAAGATAATGATAAAAACCTTGTTAGAGTAACAATGATTTGTTCTTATTCCGCTGCATGTTATTATCATTGTTATTCATCCTAGATGAGGTCTAAACAACCTAGAGCTATAAATGATCCAAGAACTATCACGTCATTTAGTTCTATCAAAGTGACACTTCTCCCAGTTAAGAACTAGGTGTGCTTGTTTACAACGAATTAGCATCTGCTCGAGATTAGTTAAGCACGCATCGAATAAATCTCTAAATACTGAGAAATCGCCCATGAAAACTTCCATGGAGGTTTCGAGCATGTCTTGAAAAATGGCTACCATACACCTTTGAAAAGTTGTTGGTACGTTGCAAAGACCAAAGGGCATAAGCTTGTAGGCGTAGGTTCCATAAGGGCAAGTGAAAGTGGTCTTTTCTTGATCGGCTAGTTCGATGGGAATTTGAAAGTATCTGGAAAATCCGTCGAGAAAACAAAAGAACTTGTTTCCTGCTAATCTTTCCAGCATTTGATCCATGAAGGGTAGAGGAAAATGATCCTTTCGGGTTGCTTCGTTCAACTTATGGCAGTCGATACAAACACGCCATCCTTTGACGGTTCTTGTTGGAACAAGTTTGTTATCTTTATTTGTCACAACGGTTATTCCTCCCTTCTTTGGTACGCATTGTACTGGACTAACCCAAGGACTATCTTCGATGGCATAAATGATACCAGCATCCCAAAGTTTAATAATCTCTTTCTTAACAACTTCTTTCATGTTAGGATTAAGTCGACGTTGTCTTTGAATGACTGGTTTGACATCGTCCTAAAAGTTGATTTTGGATTTGCAAAAGGAAGGGATAATCCCTGGAATATCAGATGTTCTCCAAGTGTAAGCTTCCTTATGATTTTTGAGAACTAAAATGAGTCGTTCCTTTTCATTTTGTTCGAGTAAAGCTCATATGACTATTGGAAGAAGAGAGTTTTCCTCCAGAAAGGCATATTCTAAGTGTTTGGGAAGAGGTTTCATCTCAAGATCGGTTGGTGGATCTTGGATAGAAGTTTTGATTCTTAGCTCATCTTTGGGTTGTAATCTCTCAAAATCGTCTTTGACTTCATCCTCTTGAACATTTCCTGTCATGAATTCTTCGAATTCTTTGTCGAGCGGTGTCTCGCTTATCTTTTCGGATGTACTCATGAATGGTTTAGAATCGTTGAGCAGAGCATCGAGTTCATCCTTAGTTACTTCATCGATAACATCCAGGCAAAAGCATGTGTCGTCATTTAAGTAAGAATGTTTCATAGCCTTATCGATGAGAAAGGTTGGTCTATCTTCCCCAATTCCTAAATTAAGTTCTTTGTTCCTAACTCTTATGATAGCATTGGCGGTGTGCAAGAATGGTCTTCCTAATATTAGAGGGACTCTATCATCTTCCTCTATTTGTAGGATAACAAAATCAACAAGGAACATGAATTTCCCAACTTGAACGAGCATATTCTCAGCAACTCCCATAGGGTATTGGTAGGTATGATTTGTTAATCGAATACTCATTCTCATGGGTTTCAGAGTTGTTTTTGAAAGTGCAACGTATAGTGAATACGTCATCAGGTTAATGCTTGCGCCAAGATCAGCCAAGGCGAGATATTCAACTGAGTTTGCGAGTTTGCAAGGGATCAAAAAACTTCTGGGGTCTCCAAGCTTTGGTGGGAGCTTGTTTTGAAGAATTGCTGAGCATTCCTCAGTTAAGAAGGTAGCAAAGATTTGCTCCATCTTACTTTTATTGCTTACAAGATCTTTCAAGAATTTGCCATAATTGGACATGCCGGCCAGGACGTCAACGAGGGGTACGTTGATCCTGACTTCCTTGATCATGTCTAAAAACTTGGCATATCATGCCTCTATCTTTTCTTTGTGTAAGCGTTGAGGGTACGAAATTTTTGGCTTATAGGCTTTGAGTGGTGATGGATCGGCATGGGTTGGTTTCTTGGGTAGAGGTTCTGCCTCTTTCTCGACTTCATCAGCCTCGTCCTTACTATCGTCAAGGAAGAAGGCGGGCTTAGCATTTGAGTTAACTGGTGGATCATAAGTCTTGTCACTGCGTGTGAATACGGCATTCACATGCTCATTTCGAGCAGGCGATGGTCCGTAAGGTTTATCGTTTGATGTTGAAGGGTTCGGATTGGTTTGGGTGTTACTAGGGAGTATACCCGTGGGTCTTGAGGATTGGTGATCAAAAATATTACCAAACTTCGTTTCAAGGTCTTGAATCACAACCTGATGATTTTTTTGTCCTTGTTTAACTTTGGTTTTGAGATTATAAAATTAGTTTTTGACAAAGTCACTTACTGCCTTTTGTGCAACAACGAACTCTCTCATGGTTTTTTTGAATTATGATTCATCTGGTTTCTTTTTGGGTAAACATGGAATTGGCGGGTTTTCCTCATTGGGGTTTGAGTTTCGGTTTTCATCACGATAGTGTGATTGACGATCGCGCCAATTTCTAGAATTTCGACCATAATAATTTCCTCGATATCCTCCTCTATATAATCCGGAGGCATAATTTTCTTCTTCTTCCTTGGGTCCTCCCATAGGTTTATCATCACAATCCGATGATGGATGAGGTCCTTCACATTTGTTCATCCATCTCTCATTTCTTTCATATCTCTTTTGATCTCTTTGAGTTGTGAGTTGATCCTTGTTGTTAAGGCTTCCATTTTCTCCAATAGCGGTGAGTATTCTTTGCTTTCAGCTAAAGCAATGGTTTTTCGATTGGGCTTAGCTTTGTTTTCTTTAGACCAATCGAGTTTAAGAAGAACTCGATCCTCGAGTAACTGATGTGCTTCATTTGGAGTTTTGTAGAGGAAAATTCCTCTGGCGTCTAGGATGTCTTAGGTTGGTTCATCTAGTCTGTGGTAAAAGATTTGGATTATGGTTCCTCGTCCTAAACCATGTCCATGACAACTACGAAGTAGATCCTTCATACGTAGCCAAGCGTCAACTAGTGATTCGTGATGTTGTTAGGTGAAACCTCTAATTTCTCCTAAGAGTCGGTCAAACATTGCGGGTGGAAAGAATCAGCTTACAAAAGCTTGTCTCATTTCTTCCCAAGTGGTTATCACACCGGGACTTAGTTCGTTAAACCAAATCTTGGCTTATCCCGCTAGGGATGATGGAAAAAGTTTGAGTTTGATAGCATCCGCATTGGTGTTGCCATATGATGTGTCGTTGTGTGGTGTATATTTTATTGATTCAAGTTTTAAATTTATATTTTGCCGACTAAACCAAAAACAACACTTTAATGGGCAGTGTACCCGATCGGTAGTAGTTTCGTGGTAAGTAGGGTGTCGAACACTTGAAGCGAGGTTAAATCTATCAATTTAATTAATATCTTGAATTAATCAATCAATTATCGTCTTTTTATCTACGATCGGCTACCTTTTGTATTTACCATTTCTTAAGCGGTTGGGTATTACTAAGAACATAATTATCGATGTTTATGGTTTGTGAAATGAACCACGAATCAAACTCATAGAGGTTGTTTGGTCTTGAATTGAATTATTTCACTTAACGCTTGTTTTTGTCACTTCGAGTCTTGACGAAGCCTAAAAGTTTTAAAAACAATAGATTGGATAACCTCCAATTCTTATAATCAACTTGTTAGTCATTGCCACAATCATATCAAATTAGATTCCCAAATTGAATCCAACCAAGTACATCTATTTTATTATCGAATTACTTCCATCATTGTTTGTTTGCATCTTAGGACTATTATCATTGAAATATTTATCAAATTGAAACACCCAAATCCCCATGAACGATCCTGGCCTACCAATTGATCTCTTGCTCGTATGTGTTGCTCAAGAATTCGGTATACCGATTTATAAATTTAAAACTGACCCGTATCGCACGCATCAAGTTTTTGGCGCCGCTACCGGGGATTTGATCGTGTTTTACGATTTAGATCTCGTGATCCCATCGTTCCTTGGTGCTTTTTCAATTTTTTTTCACAAAACTTTAGAGCCGCTCGGCGTAGCACTCTGCCGCCCCGACACGACCACTCGACGAGTACCCAGCCACTCGACGCAGCACTCTGTCGCCCGGCTGGCAACTTTTGACAAAAATCTATCTTTTTATCCACCTTTTCAAAATCCTTTTACGTTTGATCTTGATTGAGTATTGCCTTTAAGGCAAACACGTTCTGTCAGACAAGACCCAACTACTCGTTATTCCGAACCCGAACGTTTTATCCACCAAACCTTAAGAAAGAAAAAGAAGCGAAATTCGTTCATACCCATTGAAGACCAAGTTCCAAAAGCCAAATATCCACCTTTCGAGAATCTATTCGAAGCCGAAGTAGTTTATAACCCATTTCTTGACCTACATTTCCCAATGGTCGATGACCAACCCATGTGGGGAAATAATCGGGCCGTAGCACCCACTCCTGGGGCTGTTATCATCGCGGTTGACCTTGGAGACAACTTCACCATCAAAGGACACCACCTTTCCATGATCAAGGATCGACAATTCAACGGACGCTCACGAGCCGATCCACACAAGCACATCGCCGAATTTATCAAAATGTGTGGAATGTTCTGTTATGGTGATGACATCAAATAACATCTATTTATAGCATCATTTATCACATGTTATTAACCCATTTTGTATAGTTATTGCAAAGAATTGTTACTTAATTGTTTGTATTTGAGAATTGCAGTAATTATGGAGTAATTGGTGAAAGTTAGCAAAAGGCGCGCATTCTGGAGCTTAAATGAAGATATTTTGAAGATTAATATTCTGAAGACCAATATGCCGTATCCATCAAAGAAGATACGGCGTATCCGTGCCTGCACTCACCAAAGACCACAGAAGGATAAAGATCAATACGCCGTATCCAGAGAGACTCAATACGTCGTATTCAAGATATAGTATTTAAATATTCTGGAAGATATCAAGCGTGGTCCCTACTCCAAGAAATCCCCAATACGTCGTATCCAACACTTGGATACGCCATAGCCAACCGACTTCCAGACCTTATAAATAGAAAACTCAAAAACGAGTTTTCAGTGTGCTAAATCATATTCTCGATACCTAAACCATAAAAGTCAATTTTTAGAGGAAAAAAAGAGCAGAAGAGGTTGAGCAACGTTATCAATTTCATAGGAGACAACGTGTAATTCCATATACTTTAGTAATCATTTAGTTTTTGGTATCATTCGTTAACTCGGTTAGTTTACCTTGGCTAAAGAATTGCTATTGTATGTATTATGATGTTTAAAGGCTAATACCTTCGGGTATTAGTATTTATTATGAACATCTGAAAGTTTGGTATTTGTTTATCTCGATTTCTTGATTTATCGTTGAATGCTTGTTTATGTTTATCAATTTATACTTGTTTACGCGCTTTTGTATACAACCTATCATTCAACTAGATCTAGTGAAGCGGACCAAGTAGATCTAGAGTCCGAGATAGCTCTCCATATAGTTATTTATACATCTAGAATTATAGTTACATAAATATTGTCCTTCTAAGTCTGTGTCTAGGATACGCTTCGGGCTTAACTAGTTAATTGGATATTGCCAATGGTTTATTAATCGTGTTGACTAGCAGGTGACCTAGATAATTCAACAAGTAACGTTCTGATTCCATTGGATAGTTGGACAAGTGACTACTAGTGTATAAATTGCCATTAAGCGATAAGTGGGTAAAGTCTCTATGAGCTAGGGTTTAACAAGATCACCATTGCTTTAATCCCTAAGATAGACAGCAAATAAGGATGCTTTATGCGGATGCTTTAATTGTAACAGAATTAATATGTCTAGGTCTTAGGATGATGTAACGCCTAAGTCTTAAGAATGATATACCACCTTGAGAGAAGAAATCATTGCACTTAATAAACAAACCAACTTTCTAATCAGATTAATAATGGTTCATACAGTTTTCTTATATAAGGTTCGACCGCTCTTTTATCTTTTTTTAATTAGCTTGCGTGGGTAAAACTTAGAGTAATCGTAATCATTGTTTTATACACACATGAATATTTTACGTTGCTTTGAATAAAGTGGAAATACATACTTTGAACAATGGGGGTCCAACTATACTTAAATTTTTGTGACTATTTGGGGATTGAAATGGTCATGCATATTTTACAACTCTTTGGTTTATAACATTCATACATATGTTTTTGTGACTATTTGGGGATTGAAATGGTCATGCATACTTTATAACTCTTTGATTTATAACATTCATACATACATTTTGGGGAACATACAAGAATTAAAATAGTCATACATACTTTACAAAACTTTGGTTCAACATTTATACTTAAACAAACCTAAGAACTCACCAACTTTATGTTGACACTTTTTAAGCATGTTTTTTTCAGGTGAACAAGCTACTTGACATAGTTGATGTGCATTGGAGTCTAGACAATACAAGATTACTTTTCAAAAGACATGTTTAGAGGTCGTTCTCTCATGTCTTGTGCAATGGTATTATGAAGTAACGCTCCTGGAAACATATTCCGCTGCGACCCATTTTTGGGGGTGTTACACCAAACATTTAGATCTTAATAATAATGGCTAATACCCAAAGGTATTAGCCTTGAAACGTTATAGTAAATACAAGAGTAATTATTTAGCCGAGGTAAACTAACCGAGTTAACGAATAATACCAAAAACTGAACGATTACTAAAGTATATGGAATTACACGTTGTCTTCTATGGAATTGATAATGTTGCTTGACCTTTTCTGCTCTTTTTCTCTTCTGAAAATTGATTTTTGTGGTTTAGGTATCGAGAATATGATTTAGCACACTTAAAACTCGTTTTTGAGTTTTCTATTTATAAGGTCTGGAAGTTGGTTCGATACGGCGTATCCAAGTATTCGATTCGGCGTATTGGGGAT